>JAVSCE010002822.1:0-197590 GCA_032199065.1 Smutsia gigantea
TGTTTTCATGCCTGCTAATACCACATCCATTCTGCAGCCCATGGATCAAGAAGTTATTTCATCTTTCAAGTTCTATTTTTAAGAACTACATTTCATAAGACTGTGACTGCCATAGATCGTGATTTCTTGGATGGATCTGGGCAAAGTCCATTGAAAAGATTCTGGAAAGGATTCACAATTTTAAATGCTATTAAGAACATTAGTGATTCATGGAAAGAGGTCAAAATGTCAACATTAAGAAGAATTTGGAAGAAGTTTATTCCAATCCTCACGGAAGACTTTGAGAGGTTGAAGGCCTCAGGGGAGGAAGTCACTGCACATGTGGTGGAAATAGCAAGAGAACTGGAGTCAGAAGTGGAGCCTGAAGACGTGACTGAATCGCTGCAATCTCGTGATCAAACTGGAATGGATAAGGAGTTGCCTCTTGTGTATGAGCAAAGGCAGTATTTTCTTGAGATGGAAACACCTCTTGGTGAAGGTGCTGTGAAGACTGTTGAAATGACAACACAGGATTCAGAATATTACATAAAGTTTGTTGATAAAGCAGCAGCAGGGTTTGAGAGGATGGACTCCAGTTTTGAAAGAAGTTCTACTCTGGGTGAAATGCTCTCAACCAGCATCACGTGCCACAGAGAAATTGTTTGCGAAAAGAAGAGTCAGTCGATGAGGCAGACTTCATGGTCTTATTCTAAGGAATTGCCACAGACACCGCAGCCGTCAGCACCCACCACCCTGAGCGGTCAGTGGCCACCAGCACGGAGGCAGGACCCTCCACCAGCCAAAGGATCACGACTGGCTGAAAGCTCAGTGATGGCTAGCAATTTTTAGCAATAAAGTCTTTTTAATTAAGGTATGTGCATTTTTAAAGACATGATGTTATTGCACACTTAATAGACTACAGTACAGTGTAAACATAACTTATATATGCACTGGGAGACCAAAAAATTTATTTGACTCACTTTATCGAGATATTCATTTTATTGCAGTGGTCTGGAACTGAACTTGCAATATCTTCTGTGTGCAGTTTTTGACTGAACTGTAATAAAATCAACCAAGCTTTTTTGCTTGCCTTTTACCATGTCTAGAAGAAGATAGGAGACATTTCCAAGTCTGATAGCCTATTAATCTCATTATTTAGGGTCTCAGGGTCACAGTAAGAGATGAAAATATATTGACTATATAAGTCCTGTGAATTCCAAAAGGTACATATGACCTCATGGAGAACTTTTTTGAATTCCTCTTCTCCAGGAAATGCCTGCTGGCTACCATTTTGGTTGAGGGCTCCAGTTATCAGAGAAAGATAAAATAGAAAAACAAGCGACTTGACAAAACAACATACTGTTCACCTCTCCCAGTTTCAGAAGTCAAGTTTTATTCATGAGCTAATTTCTTACAACACTGCCTTAGTGGTCATATACAGAAAAAGTTGGATGGCAGCTATTATTAGGGTTCTCCTTCTGTAGTGACACAAATCATAATGAAAGCAAGTTTTAATTTTCTAATTGGCAGATGACTTCACTATTACATTATCATCCACTAAAATGGACTCTGGGGAAGCAGAAAACACCAAATGAATGAGGAGCAGACAGAGATAAAAGGTGTTGTGAAGCCACAGCTGGCATCACTGTTTCCCAACTTTTCATTTTAATAGTTCACAATCAATGATGGACAATTAACATCTAAAAGATGCATTATATATGCTTTTAAACATACAGGCTCATTTTGATTCACACCTAAACTTCAAGAAACATACATCACGATGAAATCCATTAATAAAGGTGACAGATAAAATAAATGGCTTGATGTTTGTAAGAAAAAAACAGAAATTGAGGCTTTTCACCTTTCCTTTTAATGAGAGAATCAGAAGTTTTGCTCTCCCCTGAAGTTAAATACAATGTGTTGTGTCAAATATTTGGCATCTTTCTCTGCAGCTCTGAAGCAGCCCAAATGTAATTTAAGCTAATTCACGAAATTCACTTTGTAAAAGGATATTTATTGCCTGCAAGATAAATAGTCAAAATGTATCAGATTTATCGATGTCCAGGGGAAATGACATTATGGTTGTTTAGAGTGAACCTGTGGGCAAAATGAGTATTCCGGGAGGCGAAAGCAGGCTGCTGATACGCGCCTTAAGAAAAACAGCAACAAACAGAAAAAGAGCAGATGAAAGGAAACTGCCTGCAGTATTGCTTTCTTAGAGGGAGGCGTTGGACATTGATTGCAGTGTAGATCTGAACGTGGGTGGTGCAGAAACCTTTTCTATAGAAATGGGCATAATAGAACAAGGAGAAGCAGTGTCAGGAGATTTGCTTTATTTCAGTTCCCTTGTTTATTCGAAAGGAACAGAGAAACAATATCTGAAAAATTCATGAGTAAAAAGCTCTTGAGCATGTTTTCATAGCATTGTAGAATAAAAGGAGAAATCATACTCAGTTCTCAGAGAAGATCAGGACAAAGGGACCACCCTGGACCTATGAGAAGTTCTTCGCCATACCACAGGTCCTGTTGAATTACCCATCTGGAGGAAAGGATAACGATTTTAGCATTGAGGATGAATCAAGGGTATATGTATATGTGATGTGGGATAACCAAAGCTTTCTTCTCAGGACAAAAAAAAAAAGCCTTCTTGAATCATAATTGAAGTAAGCCATCAGAAGGAACAGTAGGATAGCAAAAGATGGTGGCATGAGTCTGTAGCTTCATAAGTTGTGAAGAAAGAAATTACATGTGTCATGCAAACCAACCCTGAAAAAATATCATTGGATAAGCCTGGCACTGCAAAGTGAATTATCTGTTAAATAAAACAGACTAATCAGAATGATTAATAAATAAGTCTCTATGTCCCAAAGGAAATAATATCCTGTAATATTAGTAATTTATCAGAATATACATACAACCAAATCACAATTGACATTAAAATAAATGTATCACTTCTACTATGCTATCACACAGAATTGCATATTTTTGACTACTATGTTTTTAATTACTATGATTTAATTCTTCATGGCTTTGACTTTGCTAACTGTGCTAATATGTTTTATAAATATTTGATCCCTTCCCTTACTAGATCTACCACTTTAGAATGCTTATCTCCTTTCTACACTGGAGTCAGAAAACTGAGATTCCATTCCCAGCTCTACCATGTCATATCAGAACAAAATCTTTCACCAGCAAAGATCCATAGAATGTTAGAGCTGATACAATTCTTGGAGGTCACTAATGTTCTATTATTGCATTTAACCAATGTGGGAACTGAAGTAGTGAGAGTTTAAGAGGTTAAGTAATATTTCACTGTGGGGGACTCTCCTTCATGGGTCTCTGGGATACCACACATCTTCCTAGGTATGCTGAGAAAGCAAAACTCTGACCGCTCGGCCACAGCTATTTCACAGGACCATATTTGCAATGAGAAGCCTTGAGGGATGAAGCAGTATCCCCCTTTAGGATAGAGTAGGATTACATCCTGGTAGCTAAAAATTGTGGATCCCTAAGCTTAATGTTCCTCCCCTGCAATGTAACCCACTGCATATACAGGAATACATCTAGGCCCTCCTCATCAACTCATGAAACTTAGGGGTAAGTGTAAACTGGTGCAAATATACTGATGCTTATGTTTGCTGTGTTGTGACTAATTAAATCCTTTGTCTCTGACCCATGAGTCTCATGGCTTCTGCTCATACCCATGAAACGAGAACAGCTTACAAATGGGGTAAACTCAATTCCCAAAACTGACACTAAGCAGTGAGAGTAAGAAGAAAGAACAGAATGATCATTTTCTGAATTCTGTCTCTCTCTTTCTTTCCACTAGAAACAATATTACATATTGAAATCATGAGAAATCAGTTTTTAGTATTTGAAGGCTATAAAGGAAAGAAGTAAGTTAAATGTGTTGTATAGATGATTTTATAAAGAATTAAGGGAAAATTCTGAATTGAGAAGATGGTCTGCTGGGCAGACACCACTCTTCACTAAATAGTAGCCTAGTTCTTCCACCTTTGCCCACTTCACACACAAAGAGCATATTTATTTTTTACTCTTAAATTTTCAAATTTCAAGTCACTCTTAAAATTTCTATTTGGTTCATTTCCTATCTGTTTACTGTTTCCATAATGTCTATAGTAGCCATTCCTTCAACTATAAACATTTTTGATGTTATTAAGTTCCCTTTCAGATTTCTCTGTTACATGTAGTCCCAAGAGCATGGATGCTTCTGTTGGTTGCATCTGGGTTTTAGTTTCAGTTTCTTGGCCATGTTACTGAACCTGTTCATCTGACTCACAGTGGCCTTGAAGTCCCATTTTTCTCAGAGAGGACTCTGTTTCCACCTAGGATTAAGGGTTGATATATGACTTCACCGAGACTTCCTCAAACATTATATTGGTGTTTTGATCCCAGTTAAAAGGTAAAATATCCCTTCTTAGCTCCAGAGAGGGTCTCTGACACTGGTCTCCATTAGCATTAAAACCCAAAGACTAAAAGAAGCATCCAGTCTTATACCCCTGAAATCCCCCATGCAAAAAAACTAGGAATCATTTTTCAGACTGAATTTCCTTTTCATTTCTGGCAACTCAAGGGTCCCCTTTCATGTTGTTTAACTCAGGCAACTTTTTTTTTCCATATACAGAATTCCTATTTATCCTATTTGGCAGTAAGAGGATATCCTCCCAAGTCAGCTTTGTCTGCCACAGAGCACGAAAGAGAGGCAACAACACTGCTTCTATCCTCTTAATACCAGCGTGGTTTTCACTTGTAAGATCCAGTCCGTGCAACAAATTCGGAATATATTCTGACAGCAAAATGGCAAGAGGAAACATTCTCATGGGCCGTATTCCAAAGGCAGGTGATTATCACCATAATTTTAGAAGTTAATTTATGGGACTAATAAAGTTATCAGATAGAACCCATAGCTAATCCTCAGGAGAAACAAACATCCTACTCTTTAAAATCAAAAAGTATCCCGAAGGTACCAAGTAGCAGTATAGCCTTGGATTAATATGCTAAGTGTTTGGTGGTGATGACTTTGAGGTTTGTGTGTGTGTGTGTGTGTGTGTGTGTGTGTGTGTGTGTGTGTGTGTGTGTGAGAAAGAGGGGCAATTCTTCTGCTCTGATATTTGCTTTTAAAGTTTATTTGTTTTCTTGAATCAACACCCTTTTTTTCTGGATTGTTTTTCCATAGTCAGTCTTGGTTCACTGAGATTTTTTTTCATTAAAACGAGTAATAGTTTTCCTCTTCATTTTTTCTTTTAGACCAAGACTGAAATTGGACTGCAGATCAAAGACCATGGCAAAAAATTCCTGACATCGGAAACTGTCTTCCCAGGCATTGTGTGCCCCATCCTTTTCTACACGTTCCATATAAAGAGATTGTTTCATTTTCCACCTGGCAACGCTTAAATTGTTTTATTTTTCTTCATTAAAACCACCACGCCTCTTCATTTAACTCATGTTTTAGTATCTTGATTCAGCAGGATCATAAAAACTTTTAGTTTTGTTGTCGCTGCTTCTTTTTGCCGCAGGGAGAAGTAAAAAAGAAACAAGTTAAAGAATATACAGTCAACCCTTCTTTAAAAATATATAACTAGATTTCTAAAGGAATGAAAAAATATGGTCCTAGTGGGAAAACATTGCAGTCAAATCTATATTTAACTTGAAATAACATAACTTTCTGTGGGTGTGTTTGACAGTCCCTCATACCTGCTACAACCCCTGTGAGTCCTCAGTAAATATTAATTATGGATAATTGACAATTCCTTTCTTCTAATGGAAGCTGCAGAACCAATTTTCAAGTTTCCCTTTTGTGCCAGTGCAGCAAAGTGCTGCCATCAACAAAGGTCTTTTCTGTCTTCAAATGTAAACATGATATTCCTGTGAGAAATGAGTGTGTATTTTCCTGTGTCCTCAAAACACAACCAACCTTCCATCCAGAATCAAAACCTAAAACAGACAAACAAGAAACGCATTTTTTTTTGTCTCATTTTTTTAAAGAGAAAGAATTAATCCAGATTCTGGCCAACTGGTCTATGTTGCAAATATACTTTCCATTTTACAAGTTCTTCTAATGTAAACACTCTTTATTGACCATCCTGTAAATGGCTTAAATACTTACAACCCCCTAATTAGGAGAATATAATGGCAGTGGCAAATGCCACCAGAGTGCTTTAGTCTCTTTCCTGTCAATTCTACCTTATCAGACTGTTACGTTTGCTATAAATCTGCTTAGTGATCAGTGAATAACACAAACTTATTGCCTCAGCTCACTTAAGGAATTTATTTTGCAATGGCATAGATATACTGTTAAATTTACACAAATGTGTATGTATATGTGTGTATGCATACAGAGAAAAATAAATACATATGTACTCTATGCATACGTATAATACATAAATATATATACTACATACTATATATGTAATGTATTTAAGTACTTTCATAATCTCCCCAAACAAATTAAATTGGGTGTAGCTCTAGAATAGAAAGAAAACAGTAAAATGTATTTCCACTGTGATTGTTTGGTAAGTAGAAGTTTCACAGAAAAACTTAAATCGTGATTTATTTTAAAAAAATATTCAACTTAAGAAGTTTTCAGAAACATGCATATTATCTCAAGCAAGGCTCACCTTTGTTTGCTTTCTTTTTCCTAAACTGCACACCTACCTAAGACTTCTTCTCCAGCTATCAACTATGTAATGTTGAACATATAGATTGCTCTTATGTGGACTGAACATTTCAAATGGAATTTGTCTTACTCAAAACTTTTGGTAAGAATTTAGGTCATTTCGTTTAGCCTGCTCAAACATACTTAGTCAAATGAGCCCAAGTCACAAACTTTCCATAGATAACATGAACTAATACTCCCAGCTCACCAAGTCAAGTGGGAATAAGAGTTAGAAGGTGTGCCACCTGCTTGTCTGGTCATGGATGGAAACTGGGAGAATTCTGCTCATCTAAATGTAGGAAAACCCACCATTCAGCCCAGCTTTCCTTTACCCGTATATCAAGTCAACTGAAAAGAAAATGCCATCTGACAGACTTTCCTCCCCAAAATAATATGTGTAAGAACTGTTAACACCTGCAAAGAGCTTACTATGTGCCAGGCACCGTTCTAAACATTTTGCAGATGTTATCTCCTTTAATCTTCATAACAATTTTATTACTATTATTTTTCTGTGTGGGGACTATTTTTCTAGGACTTGGAGATGAGTAAACTGAGGCACAATGATGTCAAAATAATTTGTTGAAGATTACACAGCTTGTTAATGTCATAGCCAGTTTAGAAAAAAAAATCCAATAGGCATGTTTCAGTCCTATTAAATGTGGGATTTTAGGAGGGTTGTAGGTAATTGCATTTCATGAATTATGTGTCCAAACTCAGGCAGGGCTGGGTGCAATGATATTAGGACAGTCTAGAATAGAAAAACGCTAGGTCAGGTATCAGCTGACCTTGATCTCCAAATTCACATCCAGCCTCAGCATTTAACCTTAAACAAGTCACTTAACTCCTGGGCGCAAATTCCCAAACTACAGAAAGTGAGATTAGATGTTCTCTCCAAGGTCCTTTTTAACCTCAAATTTTATGTCTCTATGATTAATGGCTGCAGGAAATGTCACATTGATCTAACAACTTGTGGGTGTGTTGGCTATGCTAATATTAAGAATATTAGAGTGAATGTACCTGCTTTCTTAAAGGAGGGTCAGCCACAATTTCTTCAGTTAATAGGATTAGAAAAAGATCCTGGTTTCTAAAGCTGTAAGTCAGATATATATTTTATCAATGCCAGGAGAGATGCATTCATTCATTAGTGATTATTGAATTCAAATTATGTGCTAGGTACTGTTCTAAACACTGAACTATAAAGACCGAAACAGACAGTAAAATACAGACTGCAGTAATTTCCAGAAGGCAGGTGAGAAAAGGTGCTATGAAACACAATCAGGAGGTTCACTGTACATAGAAGACTTTCTGTAGAAGTGATTTGTTAAAAAATAATTAGAATACAATAACAATACTGTTTGTGCAGTTGAAAATTTGTTAAGAGAGTAGATGTCAAGTTCAGTGTTACAACAAAAGCGAAGGCAGAAACAAAAATAAGGAGCACAGGAAATTTTAGAGGCAGTGGACATGTCGTTTATCTTGATTGTGGTGATGGTTTCACGGCTATAAGGCATATGTCCGAGATCATCAAACGGTATACATTACATATGTGAATTTTTTCATCTACCAGTTATGTCTGAATAAAGCTGATTTTAGAAATTCAAAAAATTAAAAACAAATAAAAATGGGATACAGTTGTGAATGTCTGTTCAGCAGTTCCATCAACATTATAAAGACTTCTTTGATCAGGTTGACCTCACAGAGCATTTTTCTAATAGTTGTTAAGAATAAGGTTTCTGAAATTTGTTTGAGTGAGAGGCCCACTTCTGCTTTTGTCACGTTAGCCTCTGTAATCCTAGATCCTTGCTTCGTAAAGTGTGGCTGTTAGTAGCACCTCTCCCGAGGTTGTTCCAAGGATTAAGTGAAAAAGTGTACTGTACCTCTCATAGGCCCTAGAAGATGGTAAACTATCAATAATTACCAGTTGTTTTGATTCACATCTGAAGAGTCTATGTTTATAAGGAAGATTATTTTTTCCCACTATGACATTAAAAAAATATGAGCCATCTTGTTTACTAGGATGATTCCAAATCGCTATTTACCTGAGTCAGTAACTGTCCTAATAGTTCATTTTACACTGTGACGGTTTCTCAAACTTGAGTGTGCATGAAGATCACCTAGAAGTCTTGTTAAAATGTGGATATTTGGGCCCCCTACCAGATTTCTGATTCAGTACGTCTGGTATGGGGCCAAGATTGTCCATTTCTATAAATTTTCCAGTGGATGCCTAGGCTGTTGGTCTGGGGAGCACACTGTAACATGATACTATACACCATGCACAGTTCAAGATCTTTATGGACCATAACATATTTGATTCTCAAAGTCACTCTGCAAGGCGGGCATGAGCACACCCATATATGATTGTAAAAGTGAAACCTAGAGATCTAAGATAGCCGATCAAGGTTTCCAAGTTCCAGAGCAGCAGGTGTGGTGTGAACCACAGTCTGCCTGTTGGAGAGCTGTTATGATATGTGCCGTGTTTTGAACTGCGTTTTAATTTTACATTCTGTGAAAAATTTAAATTGGTGTCCTAGGTAGGTATTGGGCTCCACTATGGTATTTGTGTCAATTTGCAAATCAGAAGGAAAGTGAGACTCAGAAGGCTCTCTGTCATGATTAGCTGTGTAGGAAAAAGCTAAAAATTAAAATAAAGCCCAGGAACCATATAAAAATGCTCATTGAGCATTCTGTTTGTGTTTGTTTATATGTAAAATCTTATTTGAGTCTTAAGAAATATTTCTCCATAAAGAGGCAGATAATTTTGAGGTTAAATACACTCTGATCCTATTTTTACGAAGTGTATGTAATTTTAATTGAAGGCAACAAATAGCTAGCAAGATTTGAGCCCTGTGCAAGGTGTTTGCTTGAGTTTTGATGACACCTGAGTACAAGTAAAGTCATTCTGATACATCCCTCTGCATTATCAGTATAGAACAAAATATACTTCCAACAGAATTCCTGAAGTAGGCAATCTTTCATTTTCATTTTAATAGAAATGCATATTTCCCATTTTGCTTTGTTCACCAACTATACGTAAAAAGAGTATTTTGACACTAATATTGAGAGACATAGGAAAAGACAGACAAATTCCCTCTCTTGGGGCTGCAGCCCTGAAATCTAGCTTAGCGTATGGATGACAACTCATAAAGTGAGAGCAGGCATTCCTTTAAGAAGGCTTTCCCTAGAGATGGACCCTTATTTGCACGTATCATTTACAGCTTTGCCATGTGTGTTCAGATGAAAATGAAACTCTGTAGGGGGGCATAATTAATTGAATCAACTCTAGTCCTTTGACAAAAAAACACACAAATGGAAACCACACAGGTTTTTAGAGCTGCTGTTTTTGTATTAGTTCCACTTAAGAGAAAGACATTCTGACATCCTAAAAACGTATGTCAGACCTAGAAACAAACTGTCTTTTAAAATATCTTGGTTATCTTAGCGAATATTTTCCTCATTTCCTCATTTGCACACAATCTCTCCCTGGATCAGTGATTATCCTGTCCTGAAAGCCAAATCTGTACAATAAAACTCACCAAACCAAAACGCAAAAAAAAAAAAACAACTGTTTTTCTTCTGTTCAAATCTATTCCAAAAATTTAATCTCTCTTCTTAATTCCAGCCTATTATTTAGCTTATACCAAAACTTTAGTTTTCCGTCGAGTGGAAGGTATGTAGTTAGATATATGAACTCTGTTTAGAGAACCAAAAAGGAGATCCCTTTGACTAGAGGAAATAAAACAAAATAAAAGAAAATACAGGGGTTGTTTTAAGGCTTCTCACTTTAAGAACAATCAGGAGTCTCCAAGAATTGAAAAGCCCCAGAGGATGCTGTGAGCTTGGAAGGGATGCTGAGTTGAAGCAGTAAGTATACAAACACCAAGATGTCAGCTGGAGCCACAGAGAGTTCTCAGCAAAGCAGGAACTTTCTGGAAGAAAGAATGAAAAGCCAGGCAAGCTTGTGTGCATTTAGCCAGTAATTGGTAGGCACTAAAACCATAATAGAGCTACAGGAGTATACAAAGTATTACACCAGGCTTTGATGAGCTTCCAGCTAATGACAGACACCTACACACCCATGCAGACATCGATGTAGAGATGCCACTATCATCACTAAAAAGGAATCACCACTATGTGACAACTGCTCTATACATATCAGTTCAGTTAGACAAGTCATTGATAACCTCCACTTAGAGACAGAAAAACTGATTCTGACCATGTCCAAGTCCCACACTAATAGGTAATGGAGCTAGAATTCCCTTCTTGCTTCCTTTCCTGGAAGAGATGTCTAACACAGAGGTCTTGTTGGTGGAAAGAGAATAGTGATAGACAAGAGCAGCAAGATAGGTAGACAGACAAGGAGCAGGCTAACAATATATATGAAAAGCCTACTATGCTGTATGTTTTATATAAATCATCCTTTCTATGAAGATGGGCTAAAAGGGCAGGTCAAGAAAAACTCCACAGGGAAAGTTACATTTATGTTGGGTCTTAAAATGAGTAGGATTTGCCTCATTCTGGTCTGTCTTCAGCCCAAGGAAACTCGAGGAGGCATATGGATATGAGTAGCCTTGACTGGCAAGAATACAGATTGTGGGAGTAATGAATGGGGGAGGAGAAGGCTGGACAAGTAGAGAAGAGTTTTGACTACCTTGCTAATGTATTGGTCTTTGTACTGTGGGCAGGGAAAGGTGAAAAGAGTTACAATTTACAGTTCTTTCATAAGTCCTACTGTCCTACAGACCATAATACACAGACCAGAGTATACATTTGGCATTTAATGAATAATTGTCAAATTGCACCAAGGACTGTAGCACTGGCTCAAAGATAAAGAGATGTGTTAACTTTCTGTGGTATTAATAATAACCAGTGTTATTTACTTAACAATAATAATCAGTGTTATTTACTTTACCTCTCTCTCAACTGCCAGGCACTTTGGATAGGTTATCTATTGTCCTCATTCTATACATCTTATATGTGAAGAAACTGAATGTCTGGTGGTTATGTGGCTTCCCAAAGTCAAATAGCTACTAAGCAGCAAAGCCTAGATTTGAATGCTAGTTTCTGATTCTAATACCTATGCTGTGTCCACTGTGCTATACAGTTTTTCCAGGTGCAATGACAGATTTGTATAAATCCATTCAAAATATTTGCCTCCCTTCTGATTCCAATTCACACTTCCTCCCCTAACCATGATGTGGACAAGCCAAGTGCAAAATGGCAGCCTGGGTTGGAAATGAAATATGTGATGGGCGAACACAGGGCAGGTAATTGACCCCTGTGGGGATCAGAACTGTTACTTTGTTCTCAAAACACTGCAAATGGCAAGTGAAAACAGATGCAGTGAGCCAGAATGTAAATTCAGAATGAGTTAAGGAAAGTTAGGGACGGGAAAGGGGTGTTAGTGCTGACACGGGAAAAAAGTGACGAATGCCGGGTGACTCAGACTATCACAACAGCATTTGAGTGATCCTCTGGTTTTGCAAAAGAGATTATGCACCTGAGTGACAATTTACTACTAGAGAGGAGCTGGGGATTTGGGAATAGAAAGATCCCAATTTCAATTTAGGAGGAAACAAAGTCACACAGGAGGCCCAAGAAAGATCCCCGAGAAAACTGAGAGGCTTTGTGCTCATCCATTATTTCTCAGGCTAAACCACACACAGTCTAACACATGTGTCTGCATGAGCCCAAGCACTGTGGCTTCAAGAGTGGGGGCGTGGCTTGGGGGGGGGACTCTTCCAGCTAAGATCAAATGGTGCTTTCAATCCCATGGTGGACAAAAAGTGAGGTTCAGGATAGATCACTGGCATATTGAATAAGATGAAATGAGAAACCACTAAAATACTTAGGAGGGTAATAGGGAGCTTTAATCTGGATAATGATCAATTCCTTTCAATTTGTTCCCTTCCAGGATGAACAGTCTGGGAGAATAAACCTGAAATAAACAAGCCCACAAAACTCTCTAAAAGTGCTAAAGCTGTCCAACCTCGATTATGACATTGGCAAATAATATGATCTGAAAGGTCATGAGCTCTCTTCATTTTTTTTAAACCAGTGTGTTTTACTGAAAATGTGGAACAACAAAAAAATCTCACAAAATGAACAATCTTGTTCAAATTTATCTCCAAAAGTAAATAATTTTGATATTATTTTACTACTTGGAAAGAAATTATTTGTTTGAAATTTTACTTGGGTATAGGCACATTTTTCATTTTTTTTAATGACATATAATACATTCTCTTCCCAAGATGTGGCTTTACTGCTTGTCAAAAATACTGGCAATATAGAAACATAGATATTAGAGCTTGCAGGAAGATTAAAAGTCATCCAGGTCCACGTATGAATTTTTACTGATGAAGGAACAGCCCAGAGAGATAGTCATTTATTTCTTGTCACCCTGGCTGTTAGTGGCAGGAAAGACATGGGGACCCATATGTACTGAATCCATGCCTACTGTTCAATCCATTACATCACTTGCTAACAATTTTGAACTTTAGAGAAACTGTACTCATGAAAGAATGTGCCCTCCCCCCCAAAACAGGGTGTACATCTATTACCAACCACTTTTGAAATAGAGTCAAGAGCCCAACCTGCAAATATTTCTTGTGACAAGCAAAAAGTAAAGCATATTATTTGCAGAAACCAGTGAGTAAAGATCATATTTATAGAAATGCTATTCAGGAAATGCACACATTAAAACACTTCTGATATTCTAATCTTTTTGTCCAACTCTATCCATAGCCCTTTAACACAATTACATGGCCAAAAGCCCACTGGTCTAATGATCTAAGTTTATAGTTTCTAGTTTTGAATATAAAACAAATTAATCCAACTAGAAGTCTTATTCAATTTTCTTTAAATCCTATAAACTCAAAGATCATTTTTTTCCTGTTTGCATCCTGATTAGAATTTAAAAGGGAAGAAATTAAAGAATTGAAAATTTCCTCATGTAAAAATTGAATTTTCAAGTCAAAACAATTTTTTATGTCCCAACAGAGCTAACACAAAGCAATGAAGATTGGAAACTTATACTAAGACAGACAACCTTAAACCCTGTGGCCAGCCTGCCTCCCTGGCTCTTATCTATTGAGCTGCCCACCCTCTCTCAGTAAGAGAAAAAAACAACTGTCAGTATCTGAGGTTTAACTGGCCTGACCAAGGAATCCTGAGTGTTACACTTTACAGTGTACATGGAGCAAAACAGAAGAAAAGGTGCCTAGAGCCACTGTCCCCTTAGGTGTCCACATGATTTAATAGCAATAGTTTTCTCATTCAGCCAGGAATGGGAGCGAGTTAGCAATGACTTCTGAAGTAAGATCTAAAATGAGAAAACAGGAAACAGAAAGAAAGAAAATCTGATACAAAGTTGACACTTCATAACCTCTAGTCCATATACCATCTCAGGAAAATAATGTGGCCCCATGACTGAGAGCCTCCTGGCGAGAGAAACTCCAGGTAGAGAGGTGTAACCATTCACTTACCATGTCCTAAGCTATGACAGTCCACCGTGCAACTTCCTGGTTTACTAAGCTATGAGTTGCATATGATGCTTCATTAAAAAATTGTATTTTCTCAGCAAATTCATGGTTAGCCCATAGAGTGATCTGAAAGTCAGTAGCCAGAGTTCATGACCTGATATCTTATTCCTGCTTGTGAGTCACCAAAAGTTCAGGTAATACAATACCTGACAAGTAGTAAACACTCAGGAAACATCTAAGTATCAGCCAGCCGTTCAACATGGAAGGAATCTGTTTGTTTTCAATTAAAGAAGAACTTCCCTGAGTCATTCCTCATAAACAGAAGAGCAGACATTAAAGGAAACTATGAATAATCTGCTTTGACTTGAAAAGGACATTAAGAAAAACCCAAAAAGATTGTTTTAAATTGAAGTTCTAAGCTGATTTGAAACAGGCCAGCTGCCTTCAAACATACATGTTAATAAAGTGGTGCTCTATTCTCTTGAATTGAAATAATCCAACTGGCCTACTAACTTCCTAATATATTTATAAACTTTCAATATCCTATAGCTTCCTCTGTCATTCAAAGAATGAATTTATTTTCCAGGGCTAATGGCCCTCAGACTTTCTGTGAATGGTTTAAGTAAATGGAAGCTTATTTCATCCCAAGTTCAAATGTTCTATTTTTGGTTAAATTAAATTGTCAGAAATTCACAATATTCCTTCATACATTAAATTAAAAAAATGACTCTTTATAGTACCCACACATTGACCCCAGGTAAACTCTCTGGAGATTATCTTCCAGAATAGGTTTACATCTTTTACATGATAGATTTTCAAATATTTGAGGACGTCTCACTCTCTATATTAATATTTTCTTCTCAATAAAATGTGTCATTTTAGACCACATTTGGTGATATTATCCAGAACTTTCAATATCATATTACTTTTTCTTTGTCCAACAATAAGCTAATTTGTAAACTAATACACCAAAAATGTATCACCCTTCTCTAAGAGTGCCTTAATCCTTTAATCCATGTAGTGATATTTAAAAGAATGTCTGGTACTTCATAAACACTCAATCAATAAATATTTGCTATTCATTGATTTCACCAATTTTGAAATAGGTACTGGTTTACAATTGGGGATAGGGCAGTAAACAAAACAGAAAAAAAAATCCTTACAATTTATTCTTGTTAATTATTTGATTTATTGAAACATTGGTTGAGATAAACGCAGGATTATTTGCAATGTAGTTTCAAAATCACAGGATCAGAAATCAGAAAACCTGTGTGTAGGTGGATATTTTTCAGCCAGGGGAATTATTCATAAACTTGAAATCATTTGCATTTCCTACCTGTGAGAGATGCTGGAAGATAAATGAGAGTAAAACATTTGGCTGTAAATATCTAGAGTACTTTGTAAGGTCCTCCACTTTCTAGCTTTGATCTTCTATTTTATTCCAGATTTTAATTTTGGTTCTCCTTTTGTTTCCTGATCTCTACTTAACAATTCCAATATGTTGTCTGTCTGCACACCTCTGCACACTTTTTGGTTCCTCTCCCTAGAATACTTTTCCCCAATTTCTCCTCCTGGATAATTTAGCATCTTGAATTCAGCTCAAAATACTAAATTACCTTCAAATCTCTGTTAAGAAAAGAAACAAGCCCAAATGGAGTCATTTTCCCCACTCCAAACTAAGATTTACTTAGAGTTTCTGTCTATTCCAGAAATGTGATCTTTTAATAGTCAATTGGGAATTTCCTGGTTAACACCATTGAGGTGACATCCCATATGGGTCCTCTTCATCCCCTAAAAGATGAGGTAATCTGCACGATAAGACCCCCTATTCTTCCCCACTAAGGGAGGGTGGCCTTATCTGAAATAATCATTTCTTTTCTTTTGCCGATAACTTCTTTTTCACCCTCCTTCCTATAAAAAAAAAGAAAAACAACTTTCATTGTGTACAACTCCTCAAAGTATCTCTCTACTTGCTAGATAGGATGCTGCCTAATTCAGGAATCATTTAATGAAGGGAATTACATCTTCAAATTTACTCAGTTGACTTTTGTCTCTTAACAAAATTCCTTGATTCATCTCCATTGATTCTTTGATTCATATGGATTCATCTCCATTTCCTCACACAGAATTTATAACTTCCTCTTCTGTACCTACAATATTTTATTTATTCTTCAATGATAATACTGGAGTAGAGGCCAGGGCAGGCCACCCCAAAGTGTACCACATTGGTATATTACTTTGAATTAAAGTGACTGGAGAAACAGCTGGTACAAGAGGGGTTACTCTAACTCTCCTCTTTTCCACCCCTGACCAAAATCAGGAAATAAATTTCCCATGTGAAAGGTACCCTTCCTGTACCAGGAAGTAAAGGGACATCCTTATCACCAGAGATGGGAAATTTAGACCTGGATGGGCTGCATAAATACATCTTGTTACTTTTCTACTAATTAACTACTAAGCCCAAATGCTGTTAAGCATTCCTTACTAATTAAAGCCCCCAAACGTAAGTTTTCTTTGTCCTGTCAATTCCTCAGAGATGTATTGTCTCCTTGTTTAATATGTATAAAAGCTGCCTTCTTGGGTCATTTCTCTGAGTCTCAGTTTCACAACTGGGTCTCTGTGCACAAGAATTAAACTTTTTTCTTTACTCTTGTTAAACTGTCTCATGTCAATTGATTCTTAGATGTGCTAGAAGAACCTTGAAGGATAGGGAAAACTTTTCCTCTCCTACAGTTGGCATTGTCAACAAGATAAACATCCATTGGATATTTGCTCTGAAAATTCTACAGCTTTGCTGTCCTGGGACATCTGACATACAGCTGGCAGAAAATAAGATTTCTTACCATGTCAGCCTCCAGAATCTGTCTGTAGAGTCTAATGCAGTAAGAGCAGTGAGAATATTTTTTCTGTGCCTAACTTGAGATTAGCAGGAGAAAATATTTGTATAACTAGTTCCTTGGGCTTAGCCATTCTAAATTCGGTGAAATACTCTTAGTTTTACAGATCCATTTCTTCCCAGAAAAGGTCTTTGTTTTCTTTGTCTGTATCTCTTGTGTTGTTATTCATAAAAAGAAATCACCATAGGGAAAAAATGCAGACATAGGACCTCTAAGCCTGCTGCTCAAGCTGTCCTCAGACTGATGAGTTAGCAGTTCTCACCAGACTGGCATCTGTTTAGACAAATTTGCTGTGGGTCCCTGTATAAAAATCAGATGAGGTTTTTGTCTTTTGTCATACTCTATGTCCTAAGAGCTTGGCATTGTGACCAGTGAGAATGTTCTCCCTGGCCTCCACCTGCTGGGTAGGCATTTACCAGGGTGCACCTTGATGGTCAAGTGAACTGGGCATCCAAGACATGCACTTACAGGCAGCATTCCTTTTGCCAGCTGTGCTCTCAAAGAATCTTTTTGAGAATTCCCAGCCTGTAAGAGACCTCTGTCATCTGGCCCTTCGTTGTTTGTTAATGCTGGAAAAGCCTCATTCCAGTATAACTTATCTGGTGTCACAGATTAGCAGGTCTGTGACTGAGGAATTTCACATTTGTGAGAGACCCAAGACACTATCCTCACTACACCGTCCTTAACAACTGTGCAGTGAAGACCTTTGCTTTCTTCGACTCAGCTTCGGGAGTGAACTTTTTGGATCAAGGGGGCTGCAGCTTTTTGCACCCTTTTTGGAGATGGAGCTTGCATCCAGAGTTAAGCCATAAAAAGGCATATTGGTTTGAGTAACTAAAGATAAATAAGATCCTACTCACCAGTGGTCAAATGATGGATATTTTACATTGGTTATTTATAAAAGACAAAAATTTCTTTAGAAAGCTCTCAATTGTCCTGTTAATGTAATGGCTGCTTTGGGGACTCACTTGACAAGATGAAAAAATAAAAATTTGACCTAAAACAAAAATTAATGTCCACATCCAATGTAAATCCCATTTTTAAAAAATCTGGCATCTGTTTTAACTTCCCTTTTCCTAGATTTACAGAGGACACTCCAGCCAATCTAAGTTCTAAGTATACAGGCTACTCACATAAATGCTAAAAACCAGAAAGTAAATTTAACAGAAGCACCAAAGACTGGCAGTAAGGATCCTTTTGGTTTTTCTGTTTCCTACAACTTCTACTTTCCAGGGCTCTATAATCAGGCTCTACCAACTTCAGGCATTCCGATACAATGCCCTTTGCAGATGCATCCTAGATCACCCCACCAAAAAATTTCATGTCTCCTGGAGAGCAGCAGATATTTTAAATCATAAAACACTTTAACCTCCACTTTCAGAAGACCCTACCAAATGTAGAGACTTATTAAAAAGCTTAGTGGTCATTCACAACCCCCATCCCAACACAAAGTAAACAGATGACCAAAATTTTTCCTAGGCCCGCCTACAAAATGATAGACTGAAGGCCAGTGTTCAGAAGCTAAAGGAGCCAAAGTTGAACTGTATACACAGAAAGAAGGCTTTTGTTAAAACACTTTATACAGACTTGCAATGGTATAAATCTTTTGAGTACGTCTTAGTTAAAAATCTTCCTGCTAAGGAGGCAAATTTAGCTAAAAATACTGGGCCAGTCCCTTCATATTAGGACTGTAATTCAATTCTTTGAAGAAATTGGAAACAATTGTCTTTGTCTGCAAAACCAGAAATGTAGCTCTGCAAGCAATTCAAAGCCCACCTATCTTTACCAATCACCAAAGCTCATCTATTCCTCCCCAAATGCTTGTAGATATCATGAAAGATCAAGATATTAGAACAAAATTGTCCTGTTCTTAAGAAAAGAAAGATAAAATTTAAATAACAATTACCCCATACAAAGAAAAGAAGAGACGTGACCTCCACGGTCCAAGCAGGTTTATTGCTAAACCTGAGAGGGACCCCTCTGTTCTGGTGAGCAGAACAAAGAAGGCGTCTCTTACAGGCTAAGAGTCTTTTTATGGCCAGGTTTTTTCCACAGGCTTTTGAGGGGATGGGTCAGGGAAAAGGTGGGCTTGTGGCTTGCGGACATGTCCTCCGGAAAATGCTTGTAGCCTAAGTAAGATGAAAGCTAGGTCTCAATGAGATGGCGGTTGAGCTTATTCAAAAAGGTGGGCTCTATCACTCCAAAACTCAGGAAAAAAAACTTCCATTATTTCTCTTGAAGTTATAAATCATACCATGTCTCTAAGTGTAAACATAACCCACCATCACCTGAAACTGAAAGAAAAACAGGGGAAAGAGGTGGTTTTAAAAATACAAACTAGTAAGAGGGCTGTAATGCCCAGACTAAAGCATGTCTGTTTACAGGCAATATGCCCCTAAAATTCCACCTGGCTGAAAATGAAGGTGATTTCTCTGTGCCTTTGTGATGTAAAATTTCTACCCCCATAGTTTCCCTAAATCTTTTTGATAACCTAAAACCTTAAAGTTTTGCTAAGTGATGAGTTAAGTTAAATTCATCATGTTTATATCCAAATAAGAGAAAAATAAAACAACAATCTTACTCCCTAAGAGCCATTCTTTGAAATGCAAGTATTAGGGAGAAGTTTCTCATCAAAAAAAAAAAGAGAGAGAGAGAGAAAGAAAGGGAGATATTTAGAAATTGGGCTTTTAATATCCTCTCTGAAAATAGTAAAAACAAAAGCTATAAAAATCTTTGTTTGCATCTGTCTATGCATTTGTCTCTGTGTGTCCAGGTTGTAAACATGAGGTATTTTTCTACCTCCAGATGGTATTACTAAAATTCATTTGTTAAAGAGCTCTATTTAATTGGTTTTTAAAAATTCTTTGCTTATATAAATTTAGTTTTAATAAAATTCTCAAAAATAAAATAGAAATACAAATAAATTTCAGGTTTACATGATCTAGGAAAATTTGCAGTATTAGAACTAATTTAAGGTTGTTGGTTTAACTGAAACAAATATGTCCTTAAAGTTATCAGCATTAAAATTAAAACCTTTATTCTGCCTGGATTTACTTAAAGTCAAATAAATTGATACTATCTGTATTACAAAGTGTTTTTTATAAAGCATGGGAAAATGATTGACTTTGATGTTTCATGAAGTTTTTAGGGGTGATCTAAGCATAGATATTAAGAAAAGGTAAACTGAGTAAAGATAAATAAAATAAGAGGTTTTGTACATAAAGTTTTAAAACAGTTTCCCCAAATCTTTTTGGTAACCTAAAACCTTACAGTTTTGCTAAGTGATGAGTTAAGTTAAATTCATCAAATATCTAGATTATTTCCAAATAAGATAAAATAACAAAAAATCGGTATTGAACATAGGCTCATCTACTTTTGTTTTCCTTATTACAGAAAAATTAAAGATAAATTTAGGCCTGTTAGTAAACTCTTTTGTGCTTTATAAAAAGGTTGTACTATGAAGAAAATGTTCTTAGAAACTATGACATATACTTGTAAGTTTGCCAGTCAAAAGAATTATGGTGTTAACAACCAGTTTACTATTGCTTACTTCTCAGCTTTTGCTAGAAATTATGGTTTTCTAAGAGTTAAAAAATATATGTGATTGAAGCTACTAGAAATAATAAGAGAAACAACTCTGCATTAAAAAAAAGTAAGATGCACACTTTAGGTAAAAGAAAGTATGAGCAATGGAAAGGCATTTTTTTATTAAAGGGAAAGGAGGTAATTTTGTCCTAAAGTAAGGATGATTATTTAAGAAGGTAAAACATAAGACAAAATATGAATATAAAATGTTGTAGAAAGTTTAAGGAAAAGGAATTTTTGCACGGAAATTTTAATGTGTAGTCAAGTTGGCTAAAATTGAAATAAATTTAAGCAAATGAGTTTTTGTTTTTGTTTTCCAGTAGTATGTCTTTAATTTTGTCAGAAAGATTTTTGTGCTAAAAAAATGAAGGAAGTTTGAAAGTCATTTACATTGAGTCCAAATCTCTCATTTTGTACTTGTCTAAAGGCACTAAGGTTGATGTTTCCCCCCACTCCTTCTTTCTTTTTCTTTTTTCTTTTTATTAAACAAACTAGTTTATAATGTCAAAAGTTTATAATACCAAAAGGTAGGAGACTAAAATTTGGTTTTCTCTTTCTTAAAAAGGACAGTTGGATTATTGGTCTGCTCTTGAAAATAAGAGATTGTGAGGGTTTTTCTTTGGCCTTAAAGTAATTGCTTACAAGACAAAAATTCTGTTTTATCAAAATATGTTATTATGCTTCAGGTATATTTGACGGGCTTTTGAGGGGATGGGCATATTTGGTATATTTTGGTATTGTTTGGTATATTTCCCAAAGTCAACTTCTAAGTCGTCTTTTTGACCTGAAAGAAACTATGAATTTTCCACAGGGGCTCCTGGAACATTCTAAAGGTCTTGTTGAGCTAATTAGGCTTATTTAATATGTTAATTACATGAGCAGCATTGTCAAATAAATAATGTCAAAGCTTTTATTATATTTGTGTAGATAAATGTTGTTAAAATAAGTGTTCTAGAAATTGTAAGAAACTCCTAAAAATCTGGTATGTCCTGGTACAGTATTATCTTAAAGTATTATGTGTCACAGAAATAAACAAATTTCCTTGTCAATTACATTATAATGAACTCTCATCAGTCCTCTAACCACTGCCCTTTTTAAGTATTTTGTCATTTAAAGCAAGTTACTGTTTTACTCAGATGCTTTTACAGAAATGTCCCTGCAAAGTGCTTCATCTTCAAGGAGATTCATGCAAAGGACTTTTGACAAATACAGGTTTCTAATAACTTTAAGATCATAGAACTGAAAGTGGCAAAACTGGATTCAAGCAGAACAAGAATTAATAACATGAGATTGAACAAACTGAGGAGGATGAGCATAAATTTTGTAACTTTTTGTTTTATTGCTGATTCTTTTAATGTGTTGTTTTTCCAGATTTTAGGAAAAAATTTCCTCTGAAGCTAACTGTGACTTACCACAGTTTGGTAAATTGTACCTTTTTAAGCAAAATTGAAACATTTATCTTTCCCTACCTGATCATCCAGAACTTGGAAATCCTCAGCGAATATTTTTGTATTTTTATGACAATATATTTATTTACATAAGTTCAATTGAATCTGTTCTTGTAACAGGACACAATTGGTAACATCATTTATATTACCAAGGAATTGACTGGAATATCATATTTAAGATTAAGAGAGACATGCACAGACTCAGGTATGGACCAGACAACTTTAAGGAACTTAGGTTAACTTTATAAAGCCAATAGAACACTTGGAAATAATTCAGCCTCGTACCTTACAGTGTTCTTAACAGCCTTACCAGGTGAGTAAAGAAGGTCACTTCCTGGCAGGTGCAGAAGCCTCAGGACATTTGGGGAGCTCAAGAAGAGAGGAATTAACCCAACCCTATAGTTATTACAGGCAAGTCTGATGGCAAATCCTTGGCTTGGCTTTCCTGGCCTTAAGAAGACTTTAAAAGTTTGATCTGAAATTCTAGAAAGCACATTTAAAAGAGCCTATATGATCAATTGCTATTCTAGCTTCACTTATGTGAATAATCAGGCCATGCTTTTAAAACTAAACTTGTTTTACAAACCAATTAGTCTCAGTTTGACTATCTTTGATAAAATGAGAGTGATTATAGAGAGAAAAATTGTTTCAATAACACACCTTTAAGGCTATCAGATTCTAATACCATTCATTGTCAACTGGACTAGAACCTGAAATCATCTAGCTTTCTCCAGTGTCTGGCTATATCTCTCGAAACTAACATTTTCAGTTTTTCTTCCACCCTTCTAACTTGAAATCGTTGAGAACTGAAACTGCCCTTTTTCTTAAACCCTACAAACTGAATATGAATGTCTAGATATTAACTTTAGAGAAATTACCATAATAGCTCATATATAGCTAATCTTCATGCCAGTTGCTATGTGGCCACCCAGAAAAATCAGAGGCATTCAAACCACAAACCAGGAAAACCTGTGAGATTGCCACTGTCCGCTCTCCGTCTAAAGTTTCTTCAGTCCTTGCAACTGGAAATCATCTCGACTGGCTACCAGCAGAACTCAGAAACTGGCTTACAATTTACTTCAATCATTAGCCTTTATTTCTCTTTAGTTTCCATAGAAATGCCACTTATTTAATACCTGATTACTTGAACCATAGGCATAACTTTGGGAGCACAACTATGTCACTGCCTCCTAGAATGAGTAACTAAATTGACCAATTGGCAGAACCAAGAAACTGATTTGATGAGATGGAATAATCTACCGACTCAATTTTTTATATGTTCAAGTTCCAGGGAAGTTTCACAGGAGGGAACTGTTAGGATCCCAGGGCAGCCTGCCCCAAAGAGCGCTGCTTTTTGGCATTTTGATTACTTTGAATTAAAGTGACTGAAGAAGGAGCTGGTGCAAGAGCAGATATTCTCTTCCTCCCCTACAATCAGGAAATAAATCTGCCATGTAAAAGGTACCCTTTCTGTACCAGGAGGTAGAGAGACATCGTTATCACCAGAGATGCGGAATTCACAGCAGACTAAGCAAATCTTATTACTTTTTTACTAATCTACTACCCTAGCCTAGATGCTGTTTATTTTTTTTTTTCACTTTCATATTTTTTTTTATTAAGGTATCATTGATGCACAATCTTATAAAGGTTTCACATGAGCAACATTGTGGTTATTACATTCATCCATATTATCAAGTCTCCCACATACCCCATTGCAGTCACTGTCCATCGGCATGGTAAAATGCTATAGAGTCACTACTTGTCTTCTCTGCGCTGTACTGCCTTCCCTGTGACTCCACTACATTCTGTGTGCTAATCCTAATGCCCCTTAATCCCCTTCTCCCTCCCTCCCCAACCACTCTCTCCAACTCCTTCCCTTTGGTAACCACTAGTCCCTTCTTGGAATCTGTGAGTCTGCTGTTGTTTTATTTCTTCAGTTTTCCTTCATTGTTATACTCCACAAATGAGTAAAATCACTTAGTACTTGTCTTTCTCCGCCTGCTTATTTCACTGAGCATAATACCGTCTAGCTCCATTCATGTTGTTGCAGATGGTAGGATTTGTTTTCTTCTTATGGCTGAATAATATTCCTTTGGAATATTATTCAGCCATTAGAAGAAAACAAATCCTTTATCCAATCATCTACTGATGGACACTTAGGTTACTGAACACTTAGGTTACTGAATGGACACTTATCCATTCATCTACTGATGGACTCTTTTTTCTGTTTTGTTTTGTTTTTGTTTTTTTTTTATTTAATATAATTTATTTTATTATCATTAATTTACAATTACATGTGCAATATTACGATTATTAAACTACCCCTTCATCAGGTCCCCCCCCACCAACCCCATTACAGTCACTGTCCAACAGCGTAGTGAGATGCTATAGAATCACTACTTGTCTTCTCTGAGTTGTACTGCCCTCCCCGTGCCCCCCCAACATTACATTTGCTAATCGTAATGCCCCTTTTTCCCTCTTATCCCTCCCTTCCCGCCCATTTTCCCCAGTCCCTTTCCCTTTGGTAACTATTAGTCCGTTCTTGGGTTCTGTGAGTCTGCTGCTGTTTTGTTCCTTCAGTATTTTTTCTTTGTTCTTATACTCCACATATGAGTGAAATCATTTGATACTTGTCTTTTTCGGCTTGGCTTATTTCACTGAGCATAATACCCTCTAGCTCCATCCATGTTGTTGCAAATGGTAGGATTTGTTTTCTTCTTATGGCTGAATAATATTCCATTGTGTATATGTACCACATCTTCTTTATCCATTCATCTACTGATGGACACTTAGGTTCTTCCATTTCTTGGCTATTGTAAATAGTGCTGCAATAAACATAGGGGTGCATCTGTCCTTTTCAAATTGGGCTGCTGCATTCTTAGGGTAAATTCCTAGGAGTGGAATTCCTGGGTCAAATGGTATTTCTATTTTGAGTCTTTCGAGGAACCTCCATACTGCTTTCCACAATGGTTGAACTAATTTGCAGTCCCACCAGCAGTGTAGGAGGGTTCCCTTTTCTCCACATCCTCGCCAACATTTGTTGTTGTTTGTGTTTTGGATGTTGGCCATCCTCACTGGTGTGAGGTGATATCTCATTGTGGTTTTAATCTGCATTTCTCTGATGATTAGCGATGTGGAGCATCTTTTCATGTGCCTGTTGGCCATCTGAATTTCTTCTTTGGAGAAGTGTCTATTCATGTCCTCTGCCCATTTCTTAATTGGATTATTTGCTTTCTGTTTGTTAAGGTGCATGAGTTCTTTATATATTTTGGATGTCAACCCTTTATCAGATACGTTTTTTATGAATATATTCTCCCATACTGTAGGATGTCTTTTTGTTCTACAGATGGTGTCCTTTGCTGTACAGAAGCTTTTCAGCTTGATATAGTCCCACTTGTTCATTTTTGCTTTTGTTTCCCTAGGCCGGGGAGATATGTTCGTGAAGAAGTTGCTCATGTTTATGTCCAGGAGATTTTTGCCTATGTTTTTTTCTAAGAGTTTTATGGTTTCATGTCTTACATTCAAGTCTTTGATCCACCTTGAGTTTACCTTTGTGTATGGGGCTAGACAGTAGTCCAGTTTCATTCTCTTACATGTAGCTGTCCAGTTTTCCCAGCACCAGCTGCTGAACAGGCTGTCATCTCCCCATTGTATATCCAAGGCACTTTTATCAAATATTAATTGACTGTATATGTTTGGGTTAATGTTTGGATTTTCTATTCTGTTCCACTGGTCTGTGGGTCTGTTTTTGTGCCAGTACCAAATTGTCTTGATTACTGTGGCTTTGTAGTAGAGCTTGAAGTCAGGGAGTGTAATTCCCCCTGTTTTATTCCTCCTTCTCAGGATTGCTTTGGCTATTCGGGGTCTTTTGTGGTTCCATATGAATTTTAGAATTACTTGTTCCAGTTCATTGAAGAAAGCTGTTGGTAGTTTGATAGGGATTGCATTGAATCTGTAGATTGCTTTAGGTAGTATAGCCATTTGACAATATTTATTCTTCCTAGCCAAGAGCATGGGATGCATTTCCATTTGTTAGTGTCCTCTTTAATTTCTCTTTGGAGTGTCTTGTAGTTTTCAGAGTACAGGTCTTTCACTTCCTTCGTTAGGTTTATTCCTAGTTATTTTATTCTTTTGATGCAATTGTGAATGGAATTGTTTTTCTGATTTCTCTTTCTGTTAGTTCATCATTAGTGTATAGGAAAGCAACAGATTTCTGTGTGTTAACTTTGTATCCTGCAAATTTGCTGAATTCAGATACTATTTCTAGTAGTTCTGGAATGGAATCTTTAGGGTTTTTTATGTACAGTATCATGTCATCTGCAAATAGTGACAATTTGACTTCTTCTTTACCAATCTGGATGCCTTGTATGTCTTTGTTTTGTCTGATTGCTGTGGCTAGGACCTCCAGTACTATGTTGAATAACAGTGGAGAGAGTGGGCATCCTTGTCTTGTTCCCGATCTTAGATGAAAAGCTTTCAGCGTCTCGCCGTTAAGTATGATGTTAGCTGTGGGTTTGTCATATATAGCCTTTATGATGTTGAGGTACTTGCCGTCTATACCCATTTTGTTGAGAGTTTTAATCAGGAATGGATGCTGAATTTTGTCAAATGCTTTTTCAGCATCTATGGAGATGATCATGTGGTTTTTGTTCTTCTTTTTGTTGATGTGGTGGATGATGTTGATGGATTTTCGAATGTTGTACCATCCTTGCATCCCTGGGATGAATCCCACTTGATCATGGTGTATGATCCTCTTGATGTATTTTTGAATTCGATTTGCTAATATTTTGTTGAGTATTTTTGCATCTACGTTCATCAGGGATATTGGTCTGTAATTTTCTTTTTTGGTGAGGTCTTTGCCCGGTTTTGGTATTAGAGTGATGCTGGCTTCATAGAATGAGTTTGGAAGTATTCCCTCCTCTTCTATTTTTTGGAAAACTTTAAGGAGAATCGGTGTTATTTCTTCTCTATATGTCTGGTAGAATTCAGAGGTGAATCCATCAGGCCCAGGGTTTTGTTCTTGGGTAGTTTTTTGATTACCAATTCGATTTCGTCACTGGTGATTGGTCTGTTTAGTTTTTCTGTTTCTTGCTTGGTCAGTCTTGGAAGGTTGTATTTTTCTAAGAAGTTGTCCATTTCTTCTATGTTTTCCAGCTTGTTAGCATATAGATTCTCATAATATTCTCTTATGATTCTTTGTATTTCTGTGGGGTCCGTCGTGATTTTCCTTTCTCATTTCTGATTGTGTTTATGTGTGTAGATTCTCTTTTTCTCTTAATGAGTCTGGCTAGGGGTTTATCTATTTTGTTTATTTTTTCAAAGAACCAGCTCTTGGTTTCATTGATTTTTTCTATTGTTTTATTCTTCTCAATTTTATTTATTTCTTCTCTGATCTTTATTATGTCCCTCCTTCTGGTGACTTTGGGCCTCATTTGTTCTTCTTTTTCCAATTTCAGTAATTGTGTCTTTAGACTATTCATTTGGGAATGTTCTTCCTTCTTTAAATAGGCCTGGATTGCAATATACTTTCCTCTTAGAACTGCCTTTGCTGCGTCCCACAGAAGTTGTGGCTTTGTGTTGTTGTTGTCATTAGTCTCCATATATTCTTTGATTTCTGTTTTGATTTGGTCGTTAACCCATTGATTAATTAGGAGAGTGTTGTTAAGTCTCCATGTATTTGTGAGCCTTTTTGATTTCTTTCTAAAATTTATTTCTAGTTTTATACCTTGGTGATCTGAGAAGTTGGTTGGTAGGATTTCAATATTTTTGAAATTACTGAGGTTCTTTTTGTGGCCTAGTATGTGGTCTATTCTGGAAAATGTTCCATGTGCACTTGAGAAGAATGTGTATCCTGTTGCTTTTGGGTGTAGAGTTCTGTAGATGTCTGTTAGGTCCATCTGTTCTAGTGTGTTGTTCAGTGCCTCTGTGTCTTTACTTATTTTCTGTCTGGTTGATCTGTCCTCTGGAGTGAGTGGTGTGTTGAAGTCTCCTAAGATGAATGCATTGCTGTCTATTTCCTCCTTTAATTCTGTTAGTATTTGCCTAACATATGCTCGCTCCTGTGTTGGGTGCATATATATTTATAATGGTTATATCTTCTTGTTGGACTGACCCCTTTATCATTATGTAATGTCCTTCTTTATCTTTTGCTACTTTCTTCGTTTTGAAGTCTATTTTGTCTGATACAAGTACTGCAACACCTGCTTTTTTCTCTTTGTTGTTTGCATGAAATATCTTTTTCCATCCCTTCACTTTTAGTCTGTGTATATCTTTGGATTTGAGGTGAGTTTCTTGTAGGCAGCATATAGATGGGTCTTGCTTTTTTATCCATTCTGTTACTCTGTGTCTTTTGATTGGTGCATTCAGTCCATTTACATTTAGGGTGATTATTGATAGGTATGTACTTATTGCCATTGCTGGCTTTAGATTCGTGGTTACCAAGGGTTCAAGGGTTGCTTCTTTACTATCTAACAATCTAACTTAACTTTCTTGTTAAGTTATTGTAAACACAGTCTGATGTTTCTTTCTTTCTCTCCCTTCTTATTCCTCCTCCTCCATTCTTTCTATAATAGGTGTTTTATTCTTTGCCTTTAGTTGGTATTTGGATGGTCTGCTTTCTTTGCTATGATTTTTTTTCTCTGGTGACATCTTTTTAGCCTTAGGTGTGCTTCCATCTAGAGCAGTCCATTTAAGATATCCTGTAGTGGTGGTTTATGAGAGGCAAACTCTCTCAACTTTCGTTTATCTGGAAATTGTTTAATCCCTCCATCATATTTAAATGATAATCGTGCTGGATACAATATTCTTGGTTCGAGGCCCTTCTGTTTCATAACGTTAAATATATCATGCCATTCTCTTCTGGCCTGTAAGGTTTCTGTTGAGAAGTCTGATGATAGTCTGATGGGTTTTCCTTTGTAGGTGATCTTTTTTCTCTCTCTAGCTGCCTTTAATACCCTGTCTTTATCTTTGATCTTTGCCATCTTAATTATTATGTGTCTTGGTGTTGTCTTCCTTGGGTCCCTTGTGTTGGGAGATCTATGAGCTTCGGTGGACTGCGAGACTACTTCCTTCCCCAGCGAGGGAAAGTTTTCAGCAATTATTTCTTCAAAGACACTTTCTATCCCTTTTTCTCTCTCTTCTTCCTCTGGTACTCCTATAATGCGAATATTGTTCCGTTTGGATTGGTCACACAGTTCTCTTAATATTCTTTCATTCCTAGAAATCCTTTTATCTCTCTCTGCCTCAGCTGCTCTGTACTCCTGTTCTCTGTTTTCTATTCCATTAACAGTCTCTCGCATCTCATCCATTCTGCTGTTAAGCCCGTCGATCGCTTGTCTGATTTCTGTATTGTCTTTCCTCAGTTCCCTCACTTCCTCCCTCAGCTCTTGCACATTTCTCTGTAGGTCCATCAGCATGGTTATGACTTTTATTCTGAATTCTTTTTCAGGGAGGCTGTGCATTTCCATCCCTTCAGACTCCCTCTCTGGGGTTGTCTGGTTGATTTTGGTCTGAACCATATTCCTCTGTCTTTTCATGGCTGTATAATTTGGTCACTGATAGTTGCCACGTATGTCAGCTGGGCTCTTTAAGACTTTAAAAAGAGAAGAAAAAAAAAAGAAAAAAAGAAAAAAGAAGAAAGAAAAAAAGAAAAAAAGAGAAAAAAAGAAAAGAAAAACAAAAACAAAAAAAACAAAACAAAAAAAATGCCCACCGGACGTAGATTCTGTGGGAATGCTCTAGGTGGCGCTATTGCCCCACTATTCCACAGCTGTGACTGTGCCGCTCCGCAGGGCACTTTATCGCTCTGGCAGGGGTGGGAACGAATAGGAGGCTGTTGATCCCAGTGAGAAGGGTTAAGTATGGCTACGCTTCCTCAGTCGCCAGCTAAGGCGTCTGAAACTCCCCAGGACTCCCAGCCTGCTGGGCTGAGTGTGCTGGGGCGATCCGGCTCCTCCGCTGGGCTCCTGTCTCTTTAAGACCGCTGAAGAAAGCGCGCACTTTTTTCCTTCCCGGAGCCGGCTGCAAGCACCCTGGCGCGTTCCCCGCTCAGATCCTGCCCTCTGTCTCTCCAATCTCCGCTGCACTGCGCAATGTGGGTCAGCGCTCCCCGCGCAGATCCCGGGGCTGGCTACTTCGCGGGGTGCACTTCCACTCCCTCCCGGCTCTGAATCCTCTCCTCCCGCCGGTGCGCTGGGGTGGGGGAGGGCTCGGGTCCCGCCGGGTCGCGGCTCCGTATCTTACCCGCCTCTTGGGGTGCCGAGTCCTCTCGGGTGTAGCTGCACTCTGTGCGCTTTCCTGTGTATTCTCGTCTCTCTTTTAGGAATAGATGTATTTTCTGTGTTTTCGTAGATAAATATAGTGTTGGGAGGAGATTTCTGCCACCCTGCTCACACCGCCATCTTCCCGGAAGTCGCCTAGATGCTGTTTAGAATTGCTTACTAATTAAAGCTCCAAACACATTTACTTTCTCCTATCAATTCCTCAGAGATGTATGTCTCCTCATCTAAAAGGTAAAAAAAGCTGCCTGCTTTGGTAATTTCTCTGGGTCTCAATTCTGTTACTGGACCTCTGTTTAGTAAACTGTTTTTTTTTCTTCTTAATCTCCCACTATCAGTTTTATTCTTAGATGAGCTAGAAGAACCTTGAAGGGTAGAGGAAAATTTTTTCTCCCCAACACTGGTCTTCTCAGATCATAATTATTTCTTTACCTGTCCACAGTAGGAGAATATAAATTTCCTGAAGACAGAAATAATGTCTGATTCGTTGTTTTAAATCTGGACTTGGGAAAAATAATGACTCTTCTTGTAAGTACACAATAATATTCATGAGTGAAAACACTTTAAAATTGTAAATTAATAATATAAAGTATTATTACATAAACATTTATATAATTTCTTGAGTCTACCATTTGATTCTACATGTCCAACAAAGATTTTAAGTGCATATATTTAACTGACATCATTAATTTAGGAACCATTGGTAGAAAAAATTAAAGTCAATTTTATAGAAATCATTAACAATAGTATCACCCTTATTATCTGTTTAAATAATTTCAATTAATATAATTCAAACATTTACTAATCTAATTTAAAGATACTCTCAGTGTGAATTTTTTAAATAGATTCAGATATTACTTATGTATTTTCATGAGATCTAAAGGAAAAAATAATATTAAAATTAATGATTAGAATTAAAGTGAATAGCAGAAAATACAGTGCAGATACTCAGATACATCTAATAGATTAAAGTAGATAACAATTCATCAAATAAAAGTACTTAAACATTTTAAATAAATTTCCACTGACAGTATTCTTTATTGGAGTAAATCTTCAAACTAAGCAGAAACATGATCAACGACTTCGTATACCAAGATACTTATTGATTTGGACTTTCAATTCATTTTATTATCAAAAAGAACAGCATAGAAAAAGCATGACTAATTAAAAATTCTTAACCTGTAAAGATACTTACTGAAAGAATTCTGCCTAATAATCAAAACATGTTACTGACAGTAGCTGAGAAGGAAAAAAGGAGAGAATGTTTTGGTAAATTTGATATAGACCTTGGCTGCCACTCATAGCAAGTGAAATCACCAAGTGTTAGCAAATGTGACTCTGAGTTTCTTTACCCAGAAGAACCTACAACTAAGTTCAATGCCCTGAGATGCCCCCAAGACCCTTCAGTTTTATATACCCTGTTCCTAGAATTAAATATAGGTTGATCATCAGCTTTTCTTTGATAGGATAGGTGATATTTCTCTGATTTTTGTCTCCAGCTCAACTTTCTTTTGCCCAAATATAAGCATTGCTTTAGTTCCCCTGTGGTATCCAAACTCACTTTCCTGCTGGTGAATGAGGCTCTCAGAACAAGGTGGTGAGATTCACAGTTTCTCTGGACTCTCATCCCACAGTTCTGTCAAGGCAGATAACCAATTCTGAGTTTTCTCTATGGCAGGTGTGATATGATTTATAAGAAATATGTATTTGGTCTTTGTCCTATTTCTGGCACAGAACTCCTAAAACCCTTGGAATTTCCTAACTGATGAGGACAATAAAGATGCCTTTTGTTATGTGAAAGAAGTGACTTTTGGACTGCACCTAAGGAGGGGGCTGGTTGCCAGGAAAATCAACAAGGTGATTAGCATATCCCACCCCTGGCCTCTCGGAAGGGGAGAGGGACTGGAGGTTGACTCAACTGCCAATAGCCAATGATTGAGTCAATTATACCTGTGGAATGAAGCCTCCATCAGTACCCAAATAGACAGGGTTCAGAGAGCCTTCAGGTTGGTGAACATGTGGAATACTGGGAGACTGATGTGATTATAGAGGGCAGGCAGCTCAGTGTCTCTTCCCTTGTACCTCGCCCAGTGCATCTCTTCATCTGGTTGTTGATTCGAACATTTAATAAATATCTTTTATAATAAATTAGTAATCTAGTCAGTAAATGGGTTTCCTAAGTCTGTGAACCACTCTAATCAATTAATCAAACACAAGGAGGGGTTTTGGGGAAGTTCTGGTTTATAGCAAGGTGGTCTGAGGTAGGTGACAACCTGGACTTGCCTCTGGTGTCTGAATTCTAAGGAGGGGTCGTGGGAAATTCCAACCTGCAGCAAGTTGGTCATGAGCACAGGTGATAAACTGGGACTTGAAACTGGCATCTGAAGTAGAAGGCAGTCCTGTAGGACTAAGCCCTTAACCTACGGGGTCTGGTGCTATTTCTGGGCAGATAGCATTAGAAATGAATTGCTCATTCATGAGGAGAAACACCTGCACACACACTTACAAACACACACACACACACGCATTGGAATTTGTGACCGGAACTTTAGCAGGGAAGGAACACATCATGGTGCTGCCTCCTCCTGCCGCCTTACATCAGAGACAGTGCCAGGAATGTTTGAATAGGGAATTTCAAGGGAAGCCCCTACATATGAATTTATGGTTGGCCATATACATATGTATATGTTTTTTATATATAAAAAACCTTTTTTTATATGTAAAAGAAGTAGCATTTTCAAAGCCTGAGAATGTGAATTTATTTTGGAAAGAGAAAAACCTAAACTTGTTGAGGATAAAATACACATGTTAGACTCACAGAACCCAAGAATGGACTAACAATTACCAAAGGGAAAGGGACTGGGGAGGATGGATGGGAAGGGAGGGATAAGTGGAAATAAAGGGGCATTACAATTAGCAGACATAATGTAGAGGGGGGCACGGGGAGGGCTGTACAACACAGAGAAGACAAGTAGTGATTCTATAGCATCTTACTACGCTGATGGACAGTGACTGTAATGGGGTATGTGGTGGGGACTTGATAATAGGGGGAGTCTAGTAACCACAATATTGCTCATGTAATTGTAGATTAATGATACAAAAAAAAAGACTATAAAAAATACAATTGTTGTACTTCAGCAAATAGGATAGCCAGAACTCTTAAATTCTTGAGTTGATTGCTTTAGAAGCTTAAATATAATAAACTTAAATATAAATAAATTAGGTTTACATCACGGTGATGGTTACTTTTGTGTCAACGTGACTGGGCCACAGGGTGCCCAGAATTTTGGCAAACATTCTAGGCGTGCCTATGAGGGTGTTTTGGACGAGACTAACATTTGAATTGGTAGACTGAGTAGAGCAGATTGCCCTTTCTGATGTGGGAGGCCTCATCCAGTCAGCAGAAGGCCTGAACAGACAAAAAGCCTGACCCTCCTGCTTATAAGAGGAAACTCCTCCTGCCTGACTGAGCTGGCACATTGTCCTCTTTCTGCTGTCAGACTCAAAGAGCAAGGTTTGCTCTTTCTAGGTCTCAAGTCTTCAGGCTTTCAGACTAGAGCCTACACCGTGTCAACTGCAAATCATAGGAATTCCCAGCCTCCATAATCATATGAGCTGATTTCTTATGATAAATCTCTCTCTCTATCTCTCTCTCTCATCTATATCCCTCTCATCTACCTATTATCTATCATCTATATCTCTCTATCATATCTCTCTATCCATCATCTATCTATCATCTATCTATCTATCATCTATCTATCTATCTATCTATCTATCTATCTATCTATCATCTATCATCTATCATCTCCTAATGGTTCTGTTTCTCTGGAGAACCCTGACTAATGCTAATACAATAAGATCTGTTGATTTTAAACTTTCTAACCTTAGTTTCCTTATCTGTAAAATAAGGGGTTGTGATTAATTCTGAGCTTCTTTCAGCCAGAACTGTCTTCTATAGTTTTCTAATTCTGTAACTGTCAAGTCACCATGGTATCTTTTTATCTCTGGCTTTTATTGATGAGGACTTACTATGCCCCACCCTGAGCTGGAGGGTGTGCTGTGTATTTACTAATGTCCTCTCGTAAGAACCTGAGGTTTTACCATTCCTTATTTTCACAGGGAAAGACAGTGAGACATTCAACAATTTACTCAAGATCTCAAAACTTGGAAATGGCAGAACAAGGAAAAGCATTCAGGTATATTGACTTAGAAAATGAAAAATCACTTGAGGAAAATATGAAAAAGTAGAGTGGTGAAATTGGGAAAGAAGCTCTTGAAACTTAAACACAGCTCACTGGATCACCTACCCTACACTGTTCCCCCTGATAAACATAAATTCTGCTCTCACTGAATTTTTCTCAGAAAGTTTCAGTTTTATGAAAGAGACTAGTCTTCTCCAAACACTCCAATCCCCCAAGCTCTGACCCCACACTAGCATGATAAAACATAGCTCTGCCTATTAAAAGGATGAGGTTTATGTGACATCAGGAAAATACTTTATTCTCTTTCTCTTCTTCCTGAATATGTTGCCCTCCTCACCAGTTAGCCAAATTGTTGATTAAGTAAGGAATTAAAATAAATGTGTGCACATATACACATGAAGATTTGTATAACACCCTAGTTATCTCCTCTTAAGCACATTTATGAAAATTATTGTTCTAATAAATGGTCCCAACTTTTCCTGTACTTCATTTGGTATATGTTCTATTTTAAGCAGAAGATTTACCTACCTAATTTTGTTGGAAAGTGGGGGAAGAATTTTATTTGAAAATACACCCATTAATATCTATAGAACAGTAATGGCTAATATTTATTGTATCAGGTTCACTACAATGGCTAGTGCTTGCTGTGTGTCAGACTCTATGGAGTAAGTAGTTTTATTATCTCCATTTTACAGTTGGGAAAAAGGACCTTACTAAGGTTCAGTAATGAATATTATATCACGCAAGAGCTGAAATTTAGTCTAGAAATTATACCTCAAATTAAGAAAATGTAGTTGTTACACAGGTCCACAAAGCAGAAAAATGACTAATGTTATGATATTCTGAAAATGTGTGTTATTTTCATTCTAGAGTTACTGAGTATAGAGCAAAGATCCTTTCAGAATTATTGACCTCTTTTCTATTAAGTAAAACATTGAGTAAATAAAATGTTTGTAGCTATCCCTTCCCTGCTTAAAATAACACTTCCTTGTTATAAAGTGTACTGAAGGGTTCCAAATCTAGATAACTAACTGCAGATACCAAATCCTGCATCAACAGTCTAATAAAAAAGAAGCCCAACTTGGCTCAATACTCTCCTACTCACCATGATTTCTATAAATTCTGAATAAAATCCATCATTGGATAAGACATGGGGAATAGTATCTTTTCAGATGGATGGAGAAATTCTGCCATGCAATAGTTTGCTTTACAGTTTGTAAAGCCCCTCACTCCCTGCCTGTAATTTTGAAGAGGTTTGGGACAGAAAGGAAAGTGAAGATTAGGTAAAACCCTGAAGCCCCATTAACCTTTTATGTATATCAAAGCTTCTACTTAGACATTTAAATGCCATGAATTACCCAGAAAGGCTGTGAGGGGAGGTGCTCAGTCCACCAGGAGGCACAGGAGTGCCAAGATGGTTGAGCGGCAGTTGGCTTGGCCCTGTGGCAATGAATTGTGGCAAACATTCCCCACCTTGCTTCTTGCAGCCCCGGTTCAAACAACGCACTTACACAGGCACACCTGTGGGTTTCCAGAGCCTTCCAGGGTGGTTCCTGGCTGCCAGACAAAATTCTGATGGAAGGTTCATTTAATAAATGCTTCCAACTCAAAAAGCCATTTTTACTGGGCTAGTTTCAAGCAAATGCTGCCAAGGCTTAAATTCCTCATCTCACACTGCCACCTACTGTCTAATGCCTGGTGCTCTGAAGAAAGAAGGAAGCTACACACCCAGCACTTCAGGAGTTGTGAGCATTGTTCATGGACTCTTTTCAGAGTCTGACTTTTATGATAACCAAGATGGATGGTTTTTACGTTCACCACCAACACTACTTTTCACTGCAGAGACAATCATATGAAATGCATGTGGACCAAAATCACACTATTCGACCTCATGTGAAGAAAAGAGTTACAGTCCATACTTTAAAATAATTAGAACCCCTAGTAGATACCCAGGGACAATAGACCCAGGAGATGTTGACTGAGAATCAGTGCTTCCTTGTTTTACCAGTAGAAAACCAAGCTGTCCGGAACTAAATGGACCTCATTAGCATTCATGTGGCCCTCTAGGCCTAACCATATGGACCTGGAGGCAAGTGAGAGCCTTCACAGATGAATGGCCTGGGCTAAGCCCTCTCAGGGTAGCCATCCAAGCATAACGGTGCATTCATCAGCTGCAGACTGTTGAACCATTGTGGGATCACTCCCAGCATCCACTTCCTCCTTTCACCACTGGGGAGATATCTCTTCAAGACTAGGCAATTTCACTTTTAGATCAGATGGCCCCAAAACCAGATGTACCATTCTTTCCTTCATAGAGGGAATTCCCAGTCATCAATGCCACAAAGGGCGTTAGGCTGGTATAACTATACTATTCACTCAGAAATCCATCATGCACCATGCCTTAGTAGTTATTGTTGTTTTATTTTTTTATAAGAGGCAATATTAAGTCATAAGACAAGTTCTACATTAGAGAGCCCAAAAGCTAGTCTTCACCATGGCTTTGCCACTTGGCTTAGGAATTCATGACCTTGGGTAAGACACTTGATGTTGGCAAATCTCAGCTTAGATTTGAAAATGAGCATGATAATTATTTCCCTTCCTGCATCAGAGGTTGAAATATTACAGCTCATATAAGCTAACAAAAGCAAGCTATTATTAATATTGACATGGTAACTTGACTTGTCACATGTAATTATCCATTTAATTTAAATGTTATCTCCAGTTCCACCCAACTCTAGAACTACACCTTGAATGCAGTTGGCATTTCTAAAACATTTATGGAATTACTGATTCACAGATTGATATTCTCTGGAATTTCCTAGGAGATTTCAATTACTTTCATAGAGGATTAATATTATTTTTCAACTTTAAACAATGTCTTAGTAAACAGAAAATAGCTTATACAAGGACAAAGTTAAGGTGTTTTTAATTGAAAGCCTCCCCCTACTTTTACTATTCAGAATTTTCAGAAACCATTTGAACTGTTATCAAATGACTTTTTGATAAGGTATACAAAATAGAACAGTAAAACGAATTTATTTGCTTTGAGTTAAAAAGCAGCAAGACTTTCCTCTCTGAAAAACCACAACCGAACAATAAGGGAAAAGTCAGAATTTCCAGAGTGCTAAAAGATATTTAGGCCACCCATTACAAAGAGACAATTTTAAAAATCTTAAAAACAACTCAGAAATACATTTTAAAAGAACACTGATATTAAGGGACAAGAATATTGTGTGTGTGTGTATATGTACTGGATATTCCAGGAAGTAAAGAATCTATGTTGATGCATATAGATTCATTTATTCCCATTTTGATTATAGTTATACATTCTTAAGATGCAATGAGTTATAGTTTTAAAAAACCCTGAAATTGACAAAGAATGGGCTTTAATGAATTCAAACTCATGTCACTGACTTGTCATTATAATATTATTGCTAAAAATACCTATTGCTAAATTTGTTCTAAATTTCTATTGCTTTTCCTTTAACTAGTGAACACACCTCTCTTTACCACTATTTAATTATGACATAAATTAAAATCAGCTCCTCTATGAGACCTTGGTAACACAAAAAGCAGGAAGCCAGGAAGAGATCAGAACAGGACATGGAGGATTATTCCGGCTGCGGGCTTGCCCATAAAAAGGCTAGTAATCCCAAATCACACCATCTGGTTATTTGTGGTTCCACACAAATTCTATAATTATTTGTTCTAGTTCTGTGACTACTACCATGGGCATTTTGACAGGGATTGCACTGTATATGTAGACTGTTGTGAATAGGACATCCTTTTCAATATTAATTCTTCCAATCCATGAGCATGGACTATCCATTTATTTGCACCATCTCCAATTTCTTTCATCATTGTTTTATAGTTTTCAGAGTTACAGGTCTTTCAACCCAAAAAGTTAAAAGTAGAAATACCATACAATCTAGTAATTCCAAATACACACCCAAAGAAATACTTCTGGATATACACCCACAGAAAACAAAATTGCTAATTAAAAAAAAATTATATGCACCCCTATGTTTATCACAGCATTATTTACAATAGCCAAGATATGGAAGCAACCAAGGTGTCTTGATAAATGAATGGATAAAGAAGATGTGGTACATATATATACACAATGGAATATTACTCAGCCATAAAAATGAATGAAATCTTGCTATTTGTGACAACATGCCTGGACCTAGAGGATATTATGTTAAGTGAGATAACTCATGGAAAGAAAGATATCATAGGATTTCACTTCTAGGTGGAATCTAAAAAACAAAATGAACAAAACAAATAGAGACTCTTAAACACAGAGAACAAACCGGTGGTTGCCAGAGGGGAAGGGGTTAGTGGAGCAGGCAAAACAGGTGAAGAGGAGTAAGAGGTACAAACTTCCAATCATAAAATAAGTCATGGGGATATAACGTACTGCATGGAGAATATAGTCAATAATTTTGTAATAACTTCATATGGTGACAGATGGTAACTATACTTACCATGATGAGTTCTTCATAATGCAAATATTGAATCGCATAATGTATGTAAATATTGTCCTAATATAATAGCATATGTACACTATATTTCAAATAAATAAATAAATAAAAACAGGCCACCCAATGGGCTGTGCAACTGTTCAGACCAGGAGCAACAGCTGAGGCAGCTTTGACTCAGGATTTGGTGGAACTTAAAGAGGGAAGAAATCTGCATTGGGAACGATGGGGAGCAGTATCTAGACCAGTGGTTGTCCGACATTAGAGCATAAGAATCAGAATGCCAGGGGACTTCCTAAAACACAGATTGCTAAACCCCAGCCCTGGAATCTCTGATTCAGTAGGTCTAGGGAAGGAACTACTATCTGGCTGTCTAACAACTTAGTTGACTAGTAAACATTATTGTTATTCTTGGAAATTAGGACTTGTGAAGAAAATGGTGATTCAAACAAATTAATTACAGTGAGTGGTCTGGTAATTGTTTAACAGCTGGCTCTAGGGGGTAAGAAACCCTGATTTATAGTATTTATCAGTTTCTGTGGTTTAAATACTCTCTCCATGACTGATTTCAGACTCCCAATATGACGTTCGCAGTATTCCTGGAAATTTAATAGTCAGCTCTCTTGAATCAATGCAAGCCAGGTCCAGCACTTACTGACAATGCCCAAGAAAGGCAGGCGATCTTCAATAAGGTCATGGCATTTGAGTTGGGTGTTGAAGAAGGAACCAGGACATCTCTCGCTGTCACAGCTTATGGGTAGTTTACGGCAAGTCCAGTTTACATATTGTCTATGACAACTGTCACACCACAATGGCAGAGTTAAGTAGTTACAACAAAGACTGCAGGGACCACAAAGCCTAAACTAGTTCCTATGTGATTCCTTACTGAAAGTTTGTTGACCCCTGCATTAAATTGATAACAAGACTCAGTTGTGCCTTTAATATCACCCCAGCCATCAAATCAAATCCTCCATGCTAAACCTTTATTCTGAGACTCCTGGAGAACTCCGTTATACCTTCTCTTTTATACTCCACTCTGATACAACTTTCTCTATCCTTACTCTGCCCTGATGACCTTGTCTGAGATTTCACTTAAAATTGAATCAGAGGATTAAGGTATCCAGGAGATTCAAAATGGCAGCATGTGCGGTGAAATGGAGAACTCCTCCCAAAACCACAAATAGTACAAAAATACAATTAATTAATACAACTAAGCCTAAAACAGCAACAATTAAGAAGGCTGAACCAGACTGCATACAGACCTCACGAACAGAGCAGATGTCAGGAAACAGGGTAATTTAGAAAAGCCTTAATCCAGTGGGACCCAGGCCCTTCCCCCACCCCAGTTTACCGGTGGGAGGAAGAGAAACGGAGCAGGGAGGGGGTGGAAGCTTAGGACTGCTAAGTGCCTAGCCCTGGATATCTGCTTTGTGAGAGGAAGCCAATATTGTGTGGTGCTCTGGATGTTGGGTAGCTCTCTCGGGCAGAGTGCTTGGGAAACTGACATTCTGGCCGTTGTGGAGGGGGGATCCACATACGGCCACTCTGTGTCAGAGGAGGGGCAGGTGGTCTGAGAGACTTCCTAGCAGCCAGGAGGCTGCTGAAGGGGCAGGGTTTTCATGGAGCTTGCTGCACAGGAGAAGGGAGAGCTGGACAAGGTTGTCTGCGTGTGCTCTGCCCAGCTGGCTGGGAACTTTGAGGAGCTTCAGCTGCTCCATCCCCCTGGCTGCCTACTCAGCTCTGAGGCTCCCCACTGTGACACGCAGCATGTTGCACCTTCCTCCTAGCCTGCTGGCACAGGTTTGAAAACTGACAGTCACTGGGCTGATGTCAGGCCACCCAGAGGGAGGCCTGCCTACAACAGCTAGAGATGCAAAGCACAGAGGCTTAAACAAGTGTGCTTGGCCCACTGGCTCTGACATTGGAGAACAGCACCACAGACAGGACACCCCAGGCACCAGGTCTTCTCCCCTACAACCCCCAACCTCACTCTAGGGGCTGGGCAACTCCAGACACTGGAGTTTCTGCGCACTAGTGGGCACCACACAGAAATATGAAACGTCAAAAGAGCATGGTTCAGACCAAAATCTCACAAGCCCAGAAAAAGGGCCAAATGAAACTGAACTCACCAATCTTCCTGAAAGAGTTCAAAATGAAAATTATAAACATGCTTATGGAGGTACAGAAAAATATTCAAGAACTCAGGAATGAATTTATTTAAGTCAGAGATTCAATCATTAAGAAATTCCATATCTGAAATGAAACATACAATAGAGGGATTTAAAAGCAGATTAGATGTAGTAGAAGAGATGGTAAATAAAACAGAAATCAGAGAAGAGAACTACAAAGAAGCTGAGGCACAGACAGCAAAAAGAATCTCTAAAAATGAAAGAATATTGACAGAACAGTGTGACCAATCCAAACGGAACAATATTCGCATTATAGGGGTTCCAGAAGAAGAAGAGAGAGAAAAAGGGATAGAAAGTGTCATTGAGGAGGTAATTGCTGAAAACTTCCCCAATCTTTGGAAGGAGATAGTCTCTCAAGCCATGGAGATGCACAGATCTCCCAACACAAGGGACCCAAGGGAGACAACATCAAGACATATAATAATTAAAATGGCAAAGATTAAAGATAAACACAGACTTTTAAAAGCAGCTAGAGAGAGAAAAAAGATCACATACAAAGGAAAACCCATCAGGCTATCATCAGATTTCTCAACAGAAACCTTACAGGCCAGAAGGGAGTGACATGATGTATTTAATGCAATGAAGCAGAAGGGCCTTGAACCAAGAATACTCTACCCCGCAAGGTTATCATTTAAATTTGAAGGAGGGATTAAACAATTCTCAGACAAGCAAAAGCTGAGAGAATTTACCTCCCACAAACCACATCTACAGTGCATTTTGGGGGTACTCCTATATATGGAAGTATTCCTAAGACAAAATAGATGTCACCCAAGGGATAGACAAAGAGTACAGAATATGATTCATAACATACAAAGAATGGAGGAGGAAGAAAAAAGAAAGGAAAAAAAAGGATCCTTTAGGTTGTGTTTGTAATAACATATAAAGTGAGTTAAATTAGACTGTTAGATAGTAAGGGAATTACCCTTGAACCTTTGGTAACCACGAATCTAAAACCGGCAATGGCAATAAGTACATACCTATCAATAATCACTCTAAATGTAAATGGTCTGAATGCACCAATCAAAAGACATAGAGTTACTGAATGGATAAATACACAAGACCCATCTATATGCTGCATACAAGAGACTCACTTCAAACCCAAGGACATATGCACAGACTGAAAGCAAAGGAATGGAAAAAGATGTTTCATGCAACTCATAGAAAAAAACAGGAGTTGCAGTACTTGTATCATACAAAATAGACTTCAAAACAAAGAAAGTCACAAGAGACAAAGAAGAAAATTACATAATGTTAAAAGAGTCAGTCTAACAAGAAGATATAACTATTATAAATATATATGCACTCAACACAGGATCACCTGCATATGTGAAACAAATACAACAGAATTAAAGGGGGAAATAGGATGCAATACATTCATTTTAGGAGACATCAACACACCATGGGCTCCAAAGGACAGATCAACCAGACAGAAAATAAATAAAGAGACAGAGGCACTGAACAACATATTAGAACAGATGGATCAAACGGACATCTACAGAACACTCCATCCAAAAGCAACAGGATACACATTCTTCTCAAGTGCACATGGAACATTTTCAAGAATAGATCATATACGAGGCCACAAAAAGAACCTCAGTAAATTCAAAAAGATTGAAATTGTACCAACCAGCTTCACAGATTGCAAAGGTATGAAACTAGAAATAAATTACACAAAGAAAACAAAAAAAGGCCAGAAACACATGGAGGGTTAATAACATACTCCTAAATAATCAATGGATCAATGACCAAATAAAAACAGAGATCAAGCAATATATGGAGACAAATGATAACAATAATTCAACACCACAAAATCAGTGGGATGCAGTGAAGGCCATGCTAAAAGGGAAATATATTGCAAAACAGGCCTACCTTAGGAAAGAAGAACAATCCCAAATGAACAGTCTTAACTCACAATTAATGAAACTAGAAAAGGAAGAACAAATGAGGCCCAAAGTCAGTAGAAGGAGGGACATAATAAAGATTACAGGAGAAATAAAATTGAGAGGAATAAAACAACAGAAAGAATCAATTAAAGCAGCAGCTGATTCTTTGAGAAAATAAACAAAATAGATAAACCCCTAGCCAGACTTATTAAGAAAAAAAGAGAGTCTACACGCATAAGCAGAATCAGAAATGAGAAAGGACAAATCACTATGGACAACACAGAAACACAAAGAATTATGAGAAAATACTATGAAAAATTATATGGTAACAAACTGGATAACCTAGAAGACATGGACAACTTCCTAGAAAAATAGAACCTTCCAAGGCTAACCCAGGAAGAAACAAAAAATCTGAATAGACCAATTACCAGAAAAGAAATTGAATTCATAATCAAAAAACTACCTAAGAACAAAACTCCTGGACCAGATGAATTCACTGCTGAATTTTATCAAACATTTAGTGAAGACCTAATACCAATCCTCCTTAAAGTTTTCCAAAAAGTAGAAGAGGAGGGAATACTCCCAAACGCATTCTACAAGGCCAGCATCACTCTAATACCAAAACCAGGCAAAGACACCACAAAAAAAGAAAATTACAGACCAATATCCCTGATGAACATAGATGCAAAAATACTCAACAAAATATTAGCAAACTGAATTCAAAAATACATCAAAAAGATCATCCATCATGATCAAGTGGAATTCATCCCAGGGATGCAAGGATGGTGCAATATTCGAAAATCCATCAACATCATCCACTACATCAACAAAAAGGACAAAAACCACATGATCATCTCTATAGATGCTGAAAAAGCATTTGACAAAATTCAACATCCATTCATGATAAAAACTCTCAACAAAATGGATATAGAGGGCAATTACCTCAACATAATAAAGGCTATATATGACAAACCCACAGCCAACATTATACTTAACAGCGAGAAGCTGAACACTTTTCCTTTAAGATCGGCAACAAGACAAGGATGCCCACTCTCCCCTCTTTTATTCAACACAGTTCTGGAGGTCCTAGCCACGGCAATCAGACAACACAAAGAAATAAAAGGCATCCAGATTGGCAAGGAAGAAGTCAAACTGTCCCTGTTTGCAGATTACATGATACTGTACATAAAAAACCATAAAGAATCCACTCCAAAACTTATAGATCTAATATCTGAATTCAGCAAAGTTGCAGGATACAAAATTAATACACAGAAATCTGTTGCATTCCTATACACTAACAGTGAACTACCAGAAAGAGAAATCAGAAAAACAATTCTATTCACAATTGCATCAAAAAGAATAAAATACCTAGGAATAAACCTAACCAGGGAAGTGAAAGACCCATACCCTGAAAACTACAAGACACTCTTAAGAAAAATTAAAGAGGACAGTAATAAATGGAAATTCATCCCATGCTCTTGGCCAGGAAGAATTAATATTGTCAAAATGGCCATCGTGCCTAAAGCAATGTACAGATTCAATGCAATCCCTATCAAAATACCTACAGCATTCTTCAATGAACTAGAGCAAATAGTTCTAAAATTCATATGGAACCACAAAAGACCCTGAATAACCAAAGCAATCCTGAGACGAAAGAATAAAGCTGGGGGATAACACTCCCTGACTTCAAGCTCTACTACAAAGCCACAGTAATTGAGACAATTTGGTACTGGCACAAGAACAGACCCACAGACCAATGGAACAGACTAGAGAGTCCAGATATAAACCCAAGCACATATGGTCAATTAATATATGATAAAGAAGCCATGGATATACAATGGGGAAATGACATCCTCTTCAACAACTAGGGTGGGCAAAACTGGGCAGCTACATGCAAGAAAATTAAACTAGATTATTGTCTAACCCCATACACAAAAGTAAACTTGAAATGGATCAAAGACCTGAATTTAAGTCATGAAACCATAAAAGTATTAGAAGACAACATAGGAAAAATCTTTTGAATATAAACATGAGCAAACTTTTTCCTGAATGCTTCTCCTTGGGAAAGAGAAACAAAAGCAAAAGTGAACAAATGGGACTACATCACACTAAAAGGCTTCTGTACAGTAAAGGACACCATCAGCAGAACAAAAAGGCATCCTACAGTATGGGAGAATATATTTGTAAATGACATATCTGACAAGGGGTTAAAATCCAAAATATATAAATAACTAACACACCTCAATAAACAAAAAGCAAATAAGCCAGTTAAAAACTGGGCAGAGGAGCTGAACAGACACTTCTCCAAAGAAGAAATTCAGATGGCCAACAGGCATATGAAAAGATACGCCACATAGCTAATCATCAGAGAAATGCAAATTAAAACCACAATGAGATATCACCTCACACCAGTTAGGATGGCCAACATCCAAAAGACAAACAACAACAAATGTTGGCAAGGATGTGGAGGAAGGGGAACCCTCCTACACTGCCGGTGAGAATGTAAATTAGTTCAACCATTGTGGAAAGCAGTATGGAGGTTCCTCAAAAAACTCAAAATAGAAATACCATTTGACCCAGGAATCCCACTCCTAGGAATTTACCTTAAGAATGCAGCAGCCCAACTTGAAAAAGACAGATGCACCCCTATGTTTATCGCAGCACTATTTACAACAGCCAAGAAGTGGAAGCAACCTAAGTGTCCATCAGTAGATGAATGGCTAAAGAAGATGTGGTACATATACACAATGGAATATTATTCAGCCATAAGAATAAAACAAATCCAGACATTTGCAACAACGTGGAATGAGCTAGAGGGTATTATGCTCAGTGAAATAAGCCAAGTGGAGAAAGACAAGCATCAAATGATTTCATTCATAGGTGGAGTATAAGAACAAAGAACAAACTGAAGGAACAAAACAGCAGCAGACTCACAGAACCCAAGAATGGACTAACAGTTACCAAAGGGAAAGGGACTAGGGAAGATGGGTGGGAAGGGAGGAAAAAGGAGGGAAAAGGGGCATTATGATTAGCACACATAATGTAGCGGGGGGACACGGGAAAGGCATATTTACAGAGAAGACAAGTAATGATTCTATAGCATCTTACTACTCTGAATGACAGTGACTGTAATGGGGTATGTGAGGGGGGCTTGATAATAGGGGGTCTAGTAACCATAATGTTGTGCAAGTGATTGTACATTAATGATACCAAAATAAAAAAAAATTGAATCAGAGGAGTGGACAGTGACTGCAATGGGGTATGGCGGGGCTCCATAATAAGGGTGAATGTAATAACCATATAGTTTTTCTTGTGAAACCTTCATAAGAGTGTATATGAATAATACCTTAATAAAAAAAAATTGAATCAGAGGATGTTCATGTCTATCCACGAACTACAATATGTCGGCATATCCTTTGCTGTTCCATCTGCTTCTGTGGGTGAACAAGCAATGTGCCCATCTAGAGCCAACCCCTCCCTTTGTACTCTTCATACCCTCCCCTCAGGCCCACTTCAAGTCACTGCTCCAGTAACTCCACCTCCTCTCTCCCGTATTATCAGGATTTCCTTCTCTACTGAATCATTCCAATTAACACGCCCATAGTCCATGGATCCCATCTTCAAAAAAAGCCATTCTCCCCATTCCCTCTTCAGCGACCACCTCTTTCTCTGATTGTTTTACTGTAGATTCCTCACCGGAGTTGTTTATATTTTCTGTGCCTCAATTGTCTCTTCCTATTCTCTATTGTATCCACTTCACCCAAGTTTCATCGCTCCAGCCTTCTCTACCCTATGGAAACAGCTCAAGGTCAATGACAACCTCCACATTCTAAAACCAGCAGCCAATTCCCAGTACTTATTGTACTAGATGATGTAGTTAATCATTCCCAGTTCATCAAAACACTTTCTTCACTTGACTTCTAATTCACAACACCCATTGATTTCCATTTTTGTCCACATTTAGGATCTCACTGACAATGTATATGTCCACCCTCATTGTCACAAGTTAGAAAGATAAGAACAGAGGTACACAACGTAGAATTATGTATTAACCTCAAGTGATGTCTTAAGGACATCACAACACAGAGTAAAGGTTCAGGTTCTATAGTAGTGTGAGTAGATCAAATGGCAGAGAGAGTTGAGCCACTATTGGCCAATAAAAGTGTGGGCTTGTCGAACTTGAATGAGTGTCTTTAACAGTGCCCAGTTCCATGTTCACATTGCAAAGGACGATTTAGTCTCAGCAAAATATCATCTGCCACAATGAATCAATCATGGCGATTCAAATACTATTGCTTTTATAGTTTTGTACAAATTTAACTTATAGTTTTATGATTTTTATTTATTTATAATTTTTATGATTTTGTAGGTGCACAAAAACTGTAAGAACAAGAAGTTTGTAACTTTTTGGTTGTATAAACTTAACTACTATACTGAAATTGAGTCTGAGTCAATGATAAAGATCTGCTAGAATTTTTGTTAGTGATTATATATATTACACAAATTTGAGAGAAACACTGGGCATCTGGCTATCATTTTGCACTCCAAGCATATTTACAACATAATTAGGACTTAGAGTATGATACATTTATTACACTTTATATGCTCACCATTGTTCACAGTACACTAATACATAAAGAAATATATTGTAATATAAGCTTATATCTCTGTCCCACAGTTATTCCTCATGCAAAATCAAATGAAGAATTTTTATATATTATAAATATATTCAATATTATTTATTACTATATATAATATATATTATATATATAATATTGTTTAATATTATATATATAATTTAATATAATGGAGATTCACCTTTATCTTTTTTTAGTAACAACTGATTTAAAATGTTCATGTTCAATGTTAAGAGTCAGGATTTGACAACAAACACCATGAGAATAATTGGTTATTAAACTATCAGAAAAGCAACATCACTAATGTAAAGGACACCAAGAACAAAATAAAATATAATAAAAAGCTAAACTAAATGTACCTTAGGGTGCTTTCTTTATAGAAAATAACCTTTGCAGTTCAATTTTACAGCATGCTGAGAGTAAATAGTGATTAAACACAAGTTAAGTTGCCAAAGCGAACGTTAAAAAACAGGTTTCATGGCCACTTTTGGGAACATTTAAAGGTCTAGGATGGGGGATTTGGATATTTAAACTAGTTTGTCTTAAATACAACAATAGAGGGAAATAATTATTTTATGTTAGTAATTGCCCATTTAGTCCCTTATAATTCACTAAAAAACCTTGCTTGTTTTTTTTTTTTACCTTTTCCTCAATTTCCCACCTCTCTGTGCCTTTATGGCACCAATAATTTATGCTCTTCCAGGCACTACTGGAGTAGCTTCGTTGTAGAAGATCTGTACTTTCATCTCCAATGGAGTCACACCAGCATTACTGATATATAGTGTCTAGTCACCGCATCCTTAGTGTGACTTTGGAGCACCCAGAAATTCCTCCCAACAGAACAAGTAACTAGATGAAACAAAATAAAGAGCTCTTATACACTTGCATAATGATGATCGAAATACATCAAACAAGGAAAAATTAAGTGTGAAGCATAATATCCAATCTGTCTAACCCTACCGATTTAGCCATCTAAATGATTTTCAAAAGTACACGTTATTCTTCACTATGTTGCCCAACTGTAGACCAAACTAACTTGATTTCTTTCCGGAAAAACTGCAGTCACACATCAGCTGGCAATGAACCTCACTCCCCTTTTCCTCACTTGCCATTTATTCTGCACAACACAGGCCTGGGTGAGACTTTAAATACCCAGATCTGATCACATCATTCCACTGTTTAAAATCCTCTAGCATTTTGACCGGTATCCTAGAATAAGGACCAAACTCTTTTACATGGCCTCCTGCACCTATCTCCTGACTGTTTTGTTATATTCCATCACCCTCCCTTTTGCCCTCAGTTCTCCCCTGCCTCTGTCTAATTTTCCATTTCTCAACCCTGCCATGCAGTTTACTACCGCGGACACTTGGCCATAATTCTTCAGCTCTTTCCCCTCTTCTTCACTTAGTTATTTCCTATTCATCTTCCACCTTTCAACTCAAAATCAGTCACCTGGTACAACTCAAATAGTACCAGGAAGACAGAATGCAGTAAATATCTGTTGGACAGCCTAGTAAATTTAAACACTAACAGAAAAGTGAAAGAACTAAAATTTATTTCTACCTATACTTGGAGATTTTCATTAGAGAAGATTTAGGAAGGAAGGTGTAAGGAGGTAGCTAGACAGCATTGGGGTACCAGGAAGAGAAGATGCATAAACCAATGGCATGCCAGATGCAGAGGAAAATGTAGTTGGATGAGGGGTTTTGCTGAAATATAATTACGCAATTTATTATTAGGCATCAATGTTCTACCAAGCCAAAGTAACCCAGAAAGAAAAGCCCTTCTGGGCTCCACAACATTAGCATAGGTAAACTGTCCACGTATATGGCTTCTCTATTGACTGACTCCAGGGAGAAGGGCTCATTCAAAGATTAGACTCAAAGCAACCATTGGCCAGAGGGGGCACCTGTATAGTGATTTAATATCCCATGCCTCGACACACGTCAGCACTCTGCCACTCCCACCCCTACCTCCCACCCCCGCCATTACACTCCTAAAGCTCTTGTTGAGAGGAAAAGCCTAGCCATTTACAGAGCTGAAAATCTGGAAGGATCAACTTAGACTGCTATGCTTTCAAAAAAAAAAGAATAATAAAGGGGGAAGAAGCAAGGATATGATTATGCATTTCTTTTTTTCTTTTCCATTTGACATATTAAACCTTAGAAATCATCAGGTGAAAATAATCTTGCTTTGCATGAGAACATTGAGGTTCAGAGTGCCAACTTACACACACACACACACACTAAATAACAAAAAACATGCAGATCCCCACACAGTCCAATGCTCTTCTTTAAGGACAGAATATCAGCTCATTTGCATTCTTGCAACCCATTAATGTTTAAAGATTTAATTATTTCTACTCAAAAACTGAATAACCATGTGTAGTCTTCTTTTATGGTACAGTTGCATTTTCATCTGGTTTACCTCTATGCATTGTCTTTTAAATGATTTTGATTTCTTCCTTTCAAAATTATCACTGCTTTGCCATGAATTTTTTGCAGTCAGGAGTACATTTTCCATCCTATGCCAAGCATGACATCCTTTTCTGAGATTTATTCCTCAGTTCTGCAGCTTAGTGTATGCTCACTTGCCTTTAGTAAGTATCATAGACGTGAACTTGCTAAAATAATACTGGACCATTTTCTTATTGTGATGAGAGGATACCATACTATTCATACCTCAAATAGGAAAAATTAATTAAAATTTCAATTAAATAGTAATAAATCTAGACCCTCCAAAGGCAATACAGGTGCTACAGCTTTAATGTAATAGCTTTATGTAATAGCTTTACATAGTTCTCATGAAATTCGTATTTTGAAATTAATTAATAACAAGAATGATATTTATTGAGTTTATTATATTCTAGGTTCTTTTCTAAAGATTTCACATGCAGCACCTCATTCAATTCTCACAAAGACTATTTGTGTAAGAAGTCCCATGAACATATTTTGCAAGTAAAGAAACCAAGGCACAGAGAGGTTAAGATACTTGCCCCAAATCACACAGGGGGAGCCAGGATTTGAGCTGCGGTAGCTTCACTTCAAGGCCTAACTCTTATCCAATATGCTAATTCCCTAAGAAATTACGGGATGTGTTTCTTGAATGTTTCTGATGCTCTCTCTTGTGTCATCATTTTATGGGTAAGTAACATCAGAGGTAATTTATGTTTGTATTTCTTTAAGAATGCCAACTCAGCCATTTTAATGTTTTATGTTCTCTCCAATTTCATAATTGTGATATAGCCAAGCTTCAAAAAAGAAAACAAAAGCGACTTTTACCTTGACCTCATCATATCTTCCTTATCTTCTGTTGACGTATACTCTCCATGTTAATTGGTTCTTAATTAATCTTTGTGCTTCGGGATTTGGAATCATGTTAAGTATTGATAGTCAGTTGCTGCTCTTGCTCATTTTTTTGAACAATGTTGATTGAAAGTTAATTCAATGTAGAAGAAAATGATGGAATACTATGTAGCAAAGTGGCCTGTGGGTGCTCTAATTTAAAAGTCCTGTCAATTAGGGCCAAAATTTCAACTAAGTTTGCATGAAGATGCTAAAAACACATCAACCTAGAGCCTAAAGGCATAGTCCATGCTCAGAAGAATTCCTTTTGTCAGTCAATGAAGATATTATTCTTTATTTGGAAAGAGGACAAAAATATTTGTTACTGGCTTTGAATTTCTAGCTAAACAATATGAAGTTATTGAGTATAATTGTATCCTCCATGAGGCCATTAAAGCAATATTTGAAACCTAGAAAGAATAATAACTTTCTGAATGTTCCTGTAAAACCAGCCCTCAGCTATAGAGATCTGAACAATATTTGATTAAGATTTAGATCTTAATGCTTTTCTTCTTCGCCAGTGGGAGTTATTTTATTTTTTGTCTATTCAGAGTGAACAATATCTAGGAAACTATATTCAGATGGTCCATAATAATCAGGTGATTGTTATTTTTCTTATTTGTGGATTTGATTTTGTTCTTTGGATATTTAAAAATTCATATTTATCCATTGTCCAATTGTACTTGAATTTTTCTCCTATAAATCCAAATATGTTACATGACAGATAAGCATGTAATAATTCAATTACTCTGACAATGGTGAATAACCAATAGAAAAATATATTCTTCACTTACTTAATGCAAACTGCAAATACACATATTTTTTAAATATTTTTTCTTGGTTTCCAATCCTTAAACATCATGCTGCTACATTTAACATAAAGTAAATTTGTTAAAACCTAAGAGCCAGTGTCATCTTTGTTGAAAGGCAAATCAAAACTTGCAGAAACTCAATGAATTTTGAAATGTAAAAATGCATTTCTTTACAAACTATATTTGTCATATATATATCATTAACACAGTGTATTAACCAATCAGTACATGTGGGCATTTCTGTTTCTGAGTAAAGGTAAATATTTAATAACAAAATTCTAAGAAAACTCGCATGTACTATCATTAATCACTTATGTCCCCATTGTCAGAGATGACAGTTGTCCACCCAGTAGCCATTTCTTCTTTTCCCTTAGTAATTGAACTGTGGACTATGTGCCCTCACTATACAGCTTGCAGCCAGATGTAAACAAAGGGCTAACTCGTGGTCCATAACTTAGGTTATTAGTCATTTTGCAGGTGCTGTGAAACTGCTAAAAAGTCTTCTTTAAAAGGGGAGCTGACTTAGTTAGGACATATTTTATATTATTGTTCTGTTTTTTTTTCCCCTTCCCTCTTCTCCCTTACAAGTGTCCTTCTTCCTTCCAGTTCAATGTGGATGTGACAGCTGGACCTCCAACTGCCATTTTGAACTATAAGGCAACCTTGAAAATTGAAACCATATGTTCAGGATGACAATGTAGGAAGATAGAAAGAGCCTGCATAAATAGAAAGAACCTGACAACTTCATAGAATGCGCTCATTCTAATTTTTTTCTGAGAGAGAAAAACAAATCTTTTATACTTTTATTTTCCTGGGGTTTTTTTCTTTTTTTGTTTTACATTAAAATTTAATCAAAACTAATATACTTCTGACCACTAAAAAAACAAAAAGTTGTATGTAATTATATCATTTTAAAATAAAATGATACAGTATCTCTTATGACTGAAGTAGCAATAGATTTATGACATATACAAGACCAATATTTTTATTTTCCCTATAGTTTATTAAATGGTTGCCTTGCAAATATATGGGTATATATTTGTGGGGCTTGAGGGTTGAGACTACATTGCATTCCCTGATGTTTACCAAGCCTGGCATACTAGACTATTCAGAGCTGGCCTGGTAGCTATTGTGTGTAGCTCAAGTGTGAGTACATTTCTTAATAAGTTCAAAATAGTTGCCAAAATGCTGATAAAATTTTGAGGGTTCTTTATCTCTTGTATAAATACTGACTGTGCAAATTTCCTATCTCTCATTTCTTCCTTCCTTTGTTGAATTTCCCCAATTTTTTTTTCTTCTACAGTACCTTATATCTGTTGAATGAGAGATTTGCCTCTTTGTGTCACAAAACAGTTATGCCCTCCATTTCCCCATTGGCTGATTGTGGTAACCATGCTCTACTGAGTCCTCTGACAATAGAATCAGAATGTCCTTTAATGAGCTTCTAACCTACTTAGTCTAGAGCTGCCTAGGCCTTGGGTTAAAACTCAGAGACAGTGGCTCTATGATACAGAAAGCAATTCAGTAAGGCAGGGAATTATTGGCAAAATTTTTAATGCTCCTCTGCTCATAGTGTGGGAGAAACACCAAGGGCTTTCAAGTCAGGCCTAATCTGAATTCCAGTTCAACATAAACTTGTGCAAGTTTTTTAATTTCTCCAAAGCTTAGTCTCCGTATGCAGAAAAGCAGGAAATGATATCGTTACAGGCGTCCTTTGAAGATTAGATGAGATCAAGTATATAGAATTGGCACAGATAAAGTACAAAATGGAAGATGGTTTCATACAAGTCCTTTTATTCCTCTTTCACTTGAAATGACTTTTATATCAGCTCCTTCCATTCAACTTTTACCACCACCTTCCTATTTCAGGTCCTTGTCACTTATAGATTAGTTAGCTGCTTAACCAACAAACCCCCAAACCTAGTGGCTTAAGGCAATAATCATTATTTAAGTCACAATTCTGAAATTAAGCAATTTGCCCTGGGCTCATTTAATTTGCCATGGGCTCAATAAACTGGATGGCTTCTCTTACTTTGCTGGGTTCTCTCATGCTTCTGTGATCAGTGGCTGAGTCAGTGGGAGGCTGGCTGCTCTTCGTTGGTTCAACTCTGCTCCACACAGTCACTCATCCTCAGATGGCTATCACAGGTGGTTATATGGCAGCTGGCGCAGAGTTTCAACAGAGCGAGACCCCTGATGGCCTGGACTCAGAACGTGCAAGGAGTCTACTCATGTTCTTGACCAAATCAAGTCACAAGCCCAGGGCAAATCCAAGGAATTGAGAAATAGACACATCTTGATAAAAGAGCTTCAGAATCAAGTTGTAGAGGGCACAGATACAGGGGGGACTGGCGAATCATGCCCATTCCTGCAGCCTGCCACATGGAGTGTCTGCTTATTGCCCTTTCTGCTTTTTACTCTCTCTTTAACCCAGCTTATTCATTGCACTATTGTTTCTCAAATTAGAGTCCACATTCATGTGGGGAGTCCAGCAGTTCAAATAAAATTTCTTCTTCAATATATCTAAGTAAAAGTACAATTATTTGTATTTGTCGCTTAAGTAATAGCTAAATCATGTGACATTTACTACTTCCAGAATATGCTACATCACATTGTGAAAGAGCTTGAAATGATTTTCAGGGAAAGAAAGAGAAAGAGAGAGAGGGAGGAAGGGAGACAAGGAGGGAGGAAAAAGCAATCAAACCTTGGAACATCACTGCTTTATTATTATTATTTGTTAATTTCATAGTAAACTATTTAAAAACATCTTCATATGTTGTTTTTTTGCAGTTGTAATTTTATATTTAATTCATAATCCAAGGGTATTTTAAGGAGCATAGTAATATGTTCTATTTCATTCTAATGATTAAGAATGGAAATTAGTGGCAGTAGCAATCTTTCCTATCACATTTAATAGGATACAATGGTTATTAATATATAGAATTAAGTTTTAATCATGGCAGAATTGACTGAGTCTCACACTTTTCTTCCAGTATTAAAATATAATTGAAACAGTAGAAAAATGACATTACACTCATTGAATTATGCTCAGTAAGATCAACTGCATTTCAACAATGAAATATATCATCTATGGAACGAACATATTGGGTTCTCATACTCAGTACAAGAGTTGTTAGCTTTTCAGGCTGAGTGGGCTTTGTTGTTATTGTTTTTATTTTTTGGTACTTGCTGCAAAAAGATAAGCACTTAATGTGAGGTTTTTTCCCCCTTAATTTTAATACGATTTTAATCTAAGATTCCCAAATTGATGAAGTGATCCATGGCTACCTAAGGATATTTGTAAAATACATTTTCATTTTTCCATACTCTGTCCATGAGGTTAGTTGTGTTTGAAACCTGTAACTTCTCAGGAAGTCCAAACAAAGACGTGATGGGCACAACTGTACCATACAGGGGATTTGAATCAGTTATAAAACACATGGCTCGGGGGCACTGTCTTAACACTGAAAGATTACTTAGAAAAATCCTATAAATAACAGTCATACGACTCAAAGAGTTTAAAGTGGTTCAAAATAGACCCTTTCAATAGTAACTCATGGTCTATGAAGTGACCAGGGGTGAGGTTCAGGAGTCTTATAATTTGCATCTATTTCCTGCAAAGGCCCCAGTGTTAAAAGCTGGTCATTTGAAGTCAACACATGTTCACTAAAAAAAGGATAGTAGAAAATGAAAGGATAAGAGAAAATAAAAAGAAATGTAAAGAAAAGGGCAAAGACAGTCTATCAAGATCAAAACCAATTAATCTGTGTTTTAGCCCACTTAAATGAATAAATACAATGCCTGTATGTCTAATTGACTTAATTTTGCTGTAGTTATTCACTGAGGTGTTTAAAAATATTAACTGGTTTTTTTTAAATATGTGTATTAAAATATTTTAAATAGTTCCTTGGGCTTTTTGCTGAATAATTGCATTTATATACTATTTCTCCACTATTTTATAGAAAGTGATATGCAAGTGTTTAGACTTTCCAGAGTAGCATTAGTGATCAGCAAATTTATGGGTAATTTATATATAATGTTAAATTTATAATCAATGCCTTTAATTTGAACTTCTTTTCTTCACTCTCCAAAAAATTTCAGGGAAATCAAAATTAATGCTTTTACAGAAAAATTTTGGAGATCCTGTTCTAATAGAATATCTCCTGAGTCCATCATATAGTTGTACATTATAAACTTATTTTGTATAATTCTTAGACATACTTTTAAAATAACTTAAATGGGGGACCATATCATATAGATTTCTGAGCTTCAGGAAGTGGAATACGAGTTGCACTCATTTCATTATTTTCTCTAATCAAAGAGTTTATTTGCTACAAATTTAGGCATTGAGTGGTGGAAACTATCCATGAAAGATAATAATATTAGTTCCCAATATTTAGGAATTGCCATCGTCCAGCAATGTAATTTAGCAAGTGAAAAAATCCTTATATAACTTTAAAAAGGAAAACATTCCTAAAAATGTAAATGCCTGGATAATAAATTGTACAAATCATTGTTTTTTTGCAGCAAGTATGAAATACCTCCAGCAAACATTATGTAGGGCATGTGATCCAAGATTATATATAAACTTATAAGATTACTATTTTATTCCTCATGCATGTTTCTATTAAGGTCATGTCACCTTCCCTCTCCAACATATGGAGTCTCTTAGCTTCTTCCACCACCTTCCCTGTAACATGCTTTCCAGGGGACCCCTCACCTGTGTCTCTTGAGCCTTTGCCCATGGGATGTTCTTCACTGAGAAGGCATCCCCAACAGATGTAGAAAATTCTCATTTCTTGGCATTCTGTCTATATCCCCTAACAGCAGTAATATTTTGTTATCCTATATGTTCTTTCTTTTTCTTAATAGGCTGGCTGTATACTCACTGAAGGTAGGTACCATGCCATATTCATCACTGTGTGATTCACAGTACCTAACAAATATCATAGGAGAAATAAATAAGTATTTTTGGATGGATCCTTGTATTTTCCTTTCAAAAAATTTTTTAAATTTAAAAACTTGCAAATAAAATGATCCCTTAGGTGGCAATTATAGGTTGTTCCTATCTCTTACACTTTATCAGTACCGTAACAGTAAAAAGACATAATCATAGAATTTTAAAGCCTTCTTCCCTCAATCAGGAGTCCTCCATTGTGATGGCGTGCAGAGTGGTTAATAGTTTTCAGTCTTCTTATAAACAAAGGTCTGAAACTGCCTGTTGTTACTTTCTAAAGTATTTTGCAATTTAGTTGCAACAAAAAATATAAATTTAGTCAATAAAATAACAATTATGAGAACAATGATCTTTAAAAGATTCTTCTGGATGCCATTTCAGAGGCTGATGCATGGTTTCATATTTTTGCCCTGGGTGAGTAGAAGGCTTTTTTAAAAAATACCTTTGTCTGGACAGCTAGTTATAAAACATTTATAAAAAACCTTAAGATAAAGTCATTTCAAAGTCACCTTCCTGGACAATCCCTCTGCTTTAGGAGGACTGAATATAAGCCCAACTATACAGATTTTTCAGAATTGAGAAGGGTGAATATAAACCTGAACTTGACTTTAAGTTTCCTTTATGATACAAGCAGGTGTTTAAACATATTTTAAAAGTGAAAGTTTCCTTTTGCTATTTAATAACCTGCACTTCAATTACTTCTATTGAACATTTATGGTCTAGTGTGAATTATTTCTCTCATCAGTGCCAGTACTTAGCATGCCCTGTTTTAATAAAATCCAATCCACAATTGTACAAGCTTACATAACACTTGGATTACAAAAGAATTCACACAGTGTGCTTTCAAATAATTAGTTTCCTGAGCGCATTAAAGTATCATTCAATTTATAAAGTCTCAGAGGCACACTTGTTATGCAAAGTGAGGTACTCCTATACTTGAATGTTGGGTTACATGAAATCTATGTAAAATGAAATGGATAAAAATATTTTAAAACCACACCACATTTTCAGCAAATATAGTAAAAGCTCTGGAAGTCAAGATCTATTGAAATAAAGAGGAGAGGAAAGAGAACTAGCATTTATTGAGAATTGATTTCACTGGGTGCTATGACATATTAGTTATCACTTTATCAGGGACTCAGTAGACTTATCCGAATAAAACCATAGACATTTTATCCAGATGCCTTTTCAAAAAATTCAGATGGCTCAACTTTCTATGATTGCAATACTGGAATAAAGACTTTGAAGCAATTGTTAACTTTTATTATAACTTTTCACTCTACTGATGTATTTCTCTTTGCAAATAAACCATTTACTGTAACAGGGACAATTTCTGTAACAGGTTTCCTTTCTCTCCCTAAGCATATTGGAACATCTATTTTAATTATCATATGTAAACCTCAAACCTAAATGCCACTGAACACCTACTGCATGTCTTTTATCCCTTCCCCTTCTCATCAGAAATTGTACCACTGTATCTGTGTGTGGCATTGATTTCTGAATAAGCAGCGAAGTTGAGGTGTGATCAGTTATATGGACAGGCTCTGTGCACTTTCTTCTATCTGAAACAGCCCTGGAGACTCTTACAATTTCTCAATGTCATAGAGTTTAATCTTTATGAATCTTTGGTCTAAAATTAGAAAACACAGAATATCATCATTACCTACAATATGAAATATTTACAAGTTTAAGTAAAACTCCATCTTCTTTAGATGAAAAAAACACTTCATATTGAAATGCAAGATCAACCACCTTTTCTACAGTGACTTACTTTAAATACTTAACAAATATGGGAACTATTTAAATTTTTCCTCTAAACTTTGTGAAGTCACACCTCACAACGTTTAAGCTATTATTCTAATAGATGTTGGGGTTTTTTTGCTTTCATTTAAATTGATTATTTACAGCCCAAACTTTTAATAGCCCTCCGTATTATAAGTTTGAAAATTTCATGTGCTGCTTTGCCATCTATAAGTTTCACAAGGCCCTAAAGTTCTAACCATGAGTTCTCCCCACTATCACCAGATTGTACCAACCCTGTCCACAGTGGAAAAGGATACCCACCCAGCTAGTTTCCCTATCAGCTGAATCAGATGCACTCTACCTGGTCCTCGCTCCCTGCCAGCCCACAAATTACCCCAACAAGGCAGTTACATCCACCTGCAGGAACCTGGGGTCACCTCACTCTCTTGTTACTATCAAGCCAACACCCCACAGTCCTTTCTGGTCCACTCTGCTTCTGCGTGCATGGCCCCTGTAGCTCATCACGGCAAGTGGGTTCTCCTCCCCTAAGTCCATGAGCATGCATAACCAGTATACTGTGGTCGATCTCATCAGTCCAGTAATGGATGCTGTGTGTTTGGTCATCTCGAACTATTTAAGTCAGGAGATTTCCTCCATCACCAATAGGTGAATAGAAGGTGATCAAAACACTTTTTTGCTAAAATTCCAGGTTAGTAGTTAACCAGATTTAACTTTATGTGTCAAGGAAAGGGTCATAATAAATTTTCAATATATGTTCCCTATTATTATCAAAGTGCTTATTTCTTTTCTTTATATCACTTACCATAATCTATAACTCACTTCTTAAATTATTTTGTCTGTTTTTGTTTCTTTATATACAGCCTGTTTCCTGCTCTAGACTATAAATTACATGAGAGCAGGGACCATGTTTGTTTTATATCCCTAGTGACTAGCACATAATAGGTGCTTAGTGAATATCTAACTAAATGAATGCTGCCCTGCATCATTTGTCAGTGTCTCATATAGGCTAGTAGCTTTCAAACTGCTCTCCGCTGTCACAATGTGGCAGAGCGAAGAAAATAGGCCATATAAATGGGGTTTCCAGGTGTAATAGCCATGGGTGTTCTGGAGAGAACCTGTTGTGAGAAGTGTGATTAACTGACAATCTCCAACTGCCATACCTTCAGGTTTCACTGCAGTGTCCACAACAAAGCTATGATCACCCAGATTTCTCTCAGCCAGTGCCGAGCACTCTGACATGCTAGAGCAGAGCCATTCCTGCTCTGATGGGAAATCTTTGCTCTGAGGTTCCCCATCTTCCTGACTGAGACCTTCTCAGAGCTTCAGAGCAACCTGAGTCTCTTCCTACCCAACCATCCACCCTACCATCTCTAATTTCTCATGGTTAAAACTGGGCTCTGTGCTCTATGGCCCTCCCCAGCTACTCCTGTTCCCCTCCCATTTTCCTTCCTGAATCTTGGAACTCGACGTAGGAAGTGTGGTGGAGACCAAGTGTCCTCCCTCCTACTTTCTGTGGGTGAAAGTCTATTATCCATGAATAGAAATATGCATCTAATGCAAAAATAATTACTACAGTGGAATTTCCTTTATGATTCAAACAATAGATTGTCTCTTAACCTTTTCAGTGTGGCTATTATCTACTTATCCAGTTCTGCATTGTCACAGGAAATGGCTAGAGATGGATTGGGGTTGCTTAGAAAATGCCATGTTAAACAGAAAGTTGTCTGTTACCATAACATTTTCTGTGTTTAAGACATCTAAAGTTCTAAATCAGCTGCTACGATGAAAAATAGAACCTTGACCATCTCAAAAAGCAACAAATGCTTAAAGAAACAATGGCTCCCCCAAAACAGATGGCCGACCATTTTAAGGATCATGATAACAAGAACATAATAATCCTCTCATATGACACTTTTAACAATTATTCCAAATCCAGACACCCAGCAGAATTTTACAGAGCATCACATTTGTGAAACTAGGAATATTGTTCATGATAATCGAGGGATCCCAAAAGAGCTCAGTATCCTTTCTCAGTGAAAAACTGATTTAGGCAAAAGAGCAAAGTCAAATTTCTGTTTTATCGTGGAGTCATTTTACCTTGAGATGAATACAGCTGGGGGAGTGTAAGTACTGCAACACAAGTGGGATGTGGAAGCTATGAGATTTCACAGTGAAGAAAGGGAACCAAGCTCCTTCTGTGGGCCACAAAAATGCCAGGGCTGAATTTGGGGCCACAGCCCAGGACCCCCACAGATTACAAGGCCCTGAAGGAAGCAATGGGGCGTTGGCTCAGGAGACCCTTCAACACCACTCGTTCGGGTAACCTGTCTCACTGGGCAGTGGGGTGAGTCCTCAGTCATCAAGGTCAGCATCGACTTTATAAAAATACGCCCATGTCACTATGCACACATGTGTTTATTGCTGCAGTTCCACACCTTGTGGGTCTCTTCTGTGTGAGTCTATTTTCCCACCTGAATGTAACTTCTTTAAAGAAGATTGTTTCCAATCCACATATGCACTCCAATCAGAGGTGGTCAATTACGGTTTATTCAAAAATAAATTAAGATCTGTCAGCTGTTATTCCACACATGTTTAATGCTATGTCTTTATGAAACATGTAACATATTTGGCATTATGTTTTCTAAAACCCACACTACTGTAGATCTTGGTTGTTTAATGCTCATGTCCTGAGTTTTCTCCTCCTCTCCAGTCTCTTGCTTTTAAAGGGTGTTCAAGGACTTTTCTTCCACTGACAGTCCCTTAGGTATTGGTGTTCCTCATACCCTTTCCTGCCCCATCTTCTGTTATTACTCTAGATATTCTCCTTGAGCTATCTCATCATTCCCAAGACTTTGTTCACCACCCTTAGCTATCTCTGAAGCCCAAGTATTTTACTCCAGGTCACGTTTTTCTGGTGATCTTCATACCTGCCTAGTAACAGCCATGAGGAATCTCTGCTGCATCCCACATGCCCTCAAACTCAGTAGGTGCAAAACCAGGCTCACCATCCATCTCCCTAAACCTGCTCTCCCACATGTGTTCTCTATTTGCAGAAACAGTACCAATACTGACTCCCATTTATCCAAGCTGGACACCCTTCCATCATTACTGAGTCTTCTCCTTTACTCTCCTGTTTATTATCAAACAGCAAGTTCAGTCTCTACCTTCTGATCTTTCTCAAATCTTTCCACTTCTCCTCATTCCCTCTGCAACTCTCCCAGTCCAGACCGACACCACCATGTCATACATGCTCTCCTTCTAGTTGGCTAATCAACAGAAGGGCTGTGCTCAGCAAACTCTAAGCAAATAGACTGAAGACTTACAGATTTAGGATTATTTTCACATATATTTCTACAACTACCTACTGAGGCATATGAATAATTGACAAACCCTTGGGAAAATACATTTGTAAATTCAGATCTCTCCACATTTTGAAACTGTTACTACTTACTGCTTTTCACAAGTACTGTGAGCCTGAATAATCTGATGGGCAAATTAGCAGAGTTGGCTGCTGGAACTTTTCAAATATATTTGTTGGGGGAAATATATATATATATATATATATGTGTGTGTGTGTGTGTGTGTTTATAAATGTATATATATATGTTTATAAATGTATATATATATACGTATATGTGTGTGTATATAGATATACATATCTACATACATATTACATACATTTATCAGATTATAATTAAAGCCTATTCCTAAAAAAAGTATGTATTTAGAATAAGGAGGATAGTTTTTCCTGAGTGTGATGATTCAAATGCAACAAGCCACATATTAACATTGCTTCCATTACATGTTCATCCTTAAGATCTGACAGATTTCTGTTCCATTGTTGGCCACTGGGTGTTTCTATCAGAATCAAGATTTTGTTTGATGGATGTTCTCACAACTTGCAAAAATTAGTCTAAACTGCCAATAGATTTTCTATGTCTAGCTCAATATCAATAATGAAGTATAATAGCATATATAATTACCACATAGCACTTTGCCTTTTTCTCACAGGTTAAAAATTAGCAGTAACAAAATAACAAAGTATAGATTCAAATTTCTCCTGAAAAAGATTCTAGGAAAATCCCTCAGCGTGGCCTGAATTCTATTTTTCCGGTTTTGAGGCCATCTTGGGTAGTTCCAGGAAGTACAAAATTGTTGAGAATTTCTAAAGAAATTCCTAAGAAAAAAATAAATTGAAATTCACCTTTTAAAAAAATTCTGTGGTAGGCAACACTTTTCAGGGACAAAGGTGATATCAGGAAATCTAACATTATTCAGAGAAGAACACTGGAATGGGTTACCAGATATGGGTGCCACAGAGCAAACTCCAGAAGCTTTTGGTGTCCAGGGACAAAGTCACCAATCCTCACGGGCCAAAGTGATGTCACTCAAGGCAATGACCCTTAACCCTGTGAGGACTGACATGTCTTAGCAGAGAGGAACTTGTTTAGTGTACTTTGTTTATCTTTTCCTAGTTTACTTTCACTTCTTAACTGGAATGTTGGAGTTCAATTTTATTGCTGAATTTGATGAATCTGAATCCTAGTTCTTACCTTGGCACATTTCTAGAGTGAGATTCACAATTCACTATACCTTTTTTCTCGTTCCAGTTTTGGTCCCTATACTTTCCCTGTTGTCTTAAATCCATTTTCTACATTCCAGCTCATGTAAAACATCTATGCACTTGGTACTCAATTTTATCTCTACAAACATCACACCCCCAAAAAGGGTCAGATTTCCTGGATTATAAAATGCAGTTAGGACAAGGTAGACAACAAAGAAATGGCCTACCATGTTTTTTACTACTGTGGAATTTATATTTCTACGTATGTATTACTACATTTTACTATAATTATTTGCCTTTTCCCCTTCTTCCCCATCACCCCACCACACTTGCCACTTTAGACAGTTATCTTCTTTTTTTATAATTTTTTTATTAAGGTATCATTGACATACAATTTTATGCTCAGGTTTCACATGAGCACATTGTGGTTACTACATTTCCCCCTATCATCAAGTCCCCACCACATAGCCCATTACAGTCACTGTCCGTCAGCATAGTAAGATGCTATGGAGTCACTACTTTAGACAGTTAGCTTTTTTAACACAAATAACAGGTCATATTTTTGTATGTACCTAACCCAGAAGGGTATGTAAAATTTCAAAACTTTTTTCAATTTGCAATTATTGAAAACACAATGTCATCGAAATGTGTCCCCACAAAAGTGAGAGAGGAACTGAATACTTTTTAAAATGAAGATTGAAATGTTGCACAAGATTGAATTCTGAATTCTAAAATGGCTCTCTGACATATCTCAACCAGCTAAAAGAAACTTCTGACGAAAAATTTAATCGGACATATTTGTATGCTGTAAGAATGAAATGAAATTAAGAAAGGCTTTCTTTTGTAACATCTATTTTATCTAAGGATTCAAAATAATCATAAATAAAGCCAGTAAGATTTGTCATATAAAATGTCAAAGTAAGTTTCTCTGAAGACAAAAAGGGGGTTTATCTGTGAAAATATTTGTTTTACAATATTTATGCAATTTATACAAGAATTTTAAATTGACGCTATCCTCTACTTAGCAGGATTTTCTCAGACCTTACTCTGCACTTTGATAACTATAAAAAGTTATCAAATTGAAAAGTTCTCAATGAAAATATCAAGGTCTTGGCAATTCAATAACAACAAAAAACAAGCATCCTAGCTTTGAAAATGGGCACAGGGCTTGAATAGCCATTTCTCCAGAGAGAATATACAAACAGCCAAGGAGCACATGAAAAATACTCACATCACTAATCATTACGGAAATGCAACTGAACACCACTGTGTGATACCACCACACACCCGTGAGGACAGCCACCATCAGAATAACAAACATCGTACGATTTCACTAATATGAGGGCCCTGGAATGGTCAAGTTCGTAGAGACAGAGAGTAGAACTGTGGTTACCAGGGGCTTGGGGAAGGGCAAAGGGGCTTGGAGAGGGCCAATGAGAGTTTCATTTTTAACTGTTTAATGGGTGTAAAGTTTCAGTTTGGAGTGAAAAAAAAAGAAATGGGTAGAGGTCATAGTTGCACAATATGGTGAATGTACTTAATGTCACTGAACTCTACACTTAAAAATGGTTAAGGTGGTAAATATTGTGTGTATTTTAGCACAATTTAAATTTTTTAAAAGTTTTTAAATGTTGAGGTTTATGGAGGACAACTGTTTTCAGATTTATTAACCATAAAATACTGACATTTCTAGATCCAATACTATGTGCCAGACACTAGGACCTTTCACATGTATTAGTTTGTTTAACTTTAACAACAACCTAGGGGAGAGACACTGATTATTACCTTCCAGGTTTAGGTGCCATGAGGCTTTGGCTGCCTCTTTGGTAATGGATTCATGGCAAACTGTGATGTTTGAGAGGTCAGCAAACCTGCGATCTCTCAAAGGATGACCAGAATATATGCCACTGGAAAGGTCAAGCAATATTTTCAACTTGATCTTGAGTGTCCAGACTCACAGGCTGGATTTTGGTTGATTGAAATCAGGCTTATGGGGTCTTGGGCTTTTGCATGGGAATTAATGTAATGCTTATAAATGAAAATGAAATCATTTAACCATTTTAGGTCAAACACAAAAATAAAAACAATAAAAGAAACATACTGGCCTTGGGAAGAAAATTGATACCATCCTCTACCACAATCCACAGTTGATAGATAATGAAACAGACATGAAGAGGTAAGAATTTGCCAAAGAATACACTTCTGGTGCGCAGTGAGCCTGGGAATCAAAGGGGCATAGTCTGGTACATCAGTGTACACTTAGCACTGTTACTTTTACCAATATGAGTCAATAAGATCATTACCCAAGATCACACATGTGATAAGTATAATTTCATTTATACTTCGATTTGTTAATTTGCATCTGTATTCAGCAAAAAAAAAGAAAGAAAGAAGATGCAGTTTCTTTAACAGTGCTGTCTTCATCTATCAAAAGAACAGGGGACAGAGTGATTCCCTTTAAGCCAAACCCTGCCTCAAATAAGCTGACTATATCAAAAAGATCATGAAATGACAAGATGTCCATGACATATGCAAAAAAAGAGCCATTAGCTTCATAAAGAATTTTCACAGTGAAAATGTAACTTAGTTTTGCATAATGCATATTATGTATTATGAGCCTTATGAGATGATTTTATTAGTATTAATGATGACATGTTACAATTGCAGACTCTTCTAGCTTCCTAAGGTATGGCTTCATCTATTGTGTCTGACTTTATCCTCAATGCAACCTTGTACCAATGAAGACAAGGGTATTAAGCAATTTGCCTAATGGCAGATCTGGGAATAAGGTCCAGATTCTCTCGGGTGTGTTCAATAATTACTTGTTTATAAAATGACCTCTTGGGATTCTCCTAGAGAAAAAAATCGTATGAGTCTTAGACCAGCTCATAGACTCCCTTATGTCAATATAAGTTAAAACAAAATTACCCATTTAAAACATTTTTTGATTATGTGACAATTTTATTCATAAAAATCTCCAATTATTGTAACCAAATTAAGTAAAAAAAATCCATCTCAACTCACCCCTTGAAATCTCAAATTTTGAATGCATTACAATGATCCATGCCACAGACAAGCTGTACTATACTCTAGCAAAGATTACTAACTAATTGCCCTAGTCTTCTCAGACTGCCATAACAAAATACCACAGATGGGGTGGCTTAAATAACAGAAATGTGTATTCTTACAGTTCTAGAGCCTTAAAGTCCAAGACCAAAGTGTCTGAATATTTCATTTGTCATGAGAGTTCTCTTCTTAGCTTATGGATGGCTGCCTTCTTGCTATGTTCTCACATGGACATTCCTAGTGCAAGCATGCAGTGACCGCAAGCTTTCTGGGGTCTCCTCTTATCAGGACACTAATTATATTGGAACAGGGCCTTAGTACAGATGGACACATAAATAATTACATCACTGGCCATTTGTAATTGGACAAAGCCTACCACCTTTAAGCTACCATATTAAATAAGTTACAGATTATGTGAACAAAGACCATGCTAAAACTGTGCAAAGTGAGATCTAAATGCACAGAATACCTCTGTTGCTCAATGATCAGTCAAACCCTCAGTACTAGTAGCTTATGATTAAAATAACAGAACATTTTTCTCTCTAGGGATTTATCTTTGTATGCTATGGAAGAGACCCCTGATTATCACTTCATGCCTTATTGTAACCACCTTAAAGTTATGGTCAGCTCTGAGAAAGATTAAGGAGGAATGATAATCTAGTGAACACCCCACTCAACCATACACACACACACACACACACAAGTACACAAACACAAATGCATACACACATGTGTGCACACAGAAAACACTTAGTTGGGAGGACAAATTATAGAGTTAATTACAGGCTCACGGAGTGAGGGCAGGCTTATTAGCACACTCAATCCATTGCAAAACCAACTCCCACTAGTCTGCCCCCAAGAAAACAAATGAAAGAATCTCTTTCAGGGAGAATTGTAGGTTACATCAACTTTTGCCGTAAGAGAAGCTTGACAACATTATGAGTCACACTAGGAAAGTTTGTCATGATGATTAACTATTTTTTTCAACAGTTAAAATAAAACATTCCCAAATTAAGAAATAAACAATAGCATTTATCTTCATATTATGTGAAAAAGCACAAAAAGAAGAGTATAACACCATAAATAACTTTTTTCCATTCAAGTTAGCATCTTTGCTCCTGAAACCCATTTAGGAAACAATAGGACAGGATACCATGGGAATAAAAGATCATTTTTCATTAGACTTCAATGTGTGACTACTTAGTAATATGTTTAAAAGCATGACTGTAGCACAGTGCCAGGGTTCTATTGCCAGGAGATTAACTCAAAGTGATACAGAATATTTCACATCCTTTTCCATTTTCAAATATTTTAATAAACTTCACATCAAATCATCAGGTAATAGTTATAACAATTAACTTTAATGATTGGCTAAGGGACCACAGTCTCTCACATAATGCATAATGTCGCACAAAAATAACATCTCAGATTTCCTAATGTTACTATTTCTTCAATTTCATTTCTTTTTTATTTAACCTTTGAGGGCTAAATGTCAAAGTGGTTAGAACCATACAGACAAAAATGAGAGGAATATTAATGGATGTGCAATTTTTTTTAAAGAATAGCCTTTAACTTTGAAGCTTTGTATGGGTTTATACAAACCACATAAAAAAATAGAATAAATGTCCACCCAGTTCTGGGCCTGATGTGTCGAAGACTACATTGTAAACAAACATCATGACTTTTTGAAAGGCACAAGTAATGAGCACAGTGCCTGGCACATCGGAGACACTGAAAAGTTATTAAATGAACATTAATTGGTCAATTATTTTTCTCTTAGCAGCTTCTATTCAAGAGGGAAACTTAATTCATTACCCAAAAAGACTTTTACTGGAATTACCTCTGTAAAATTCATTTTCTTCCTGGCCATGTACCCCTGATTTTTTGAATGAGGTAAACCAGATAGTCTAACATCATAGATACTTCTAATTTGTATTAGTGTCCTATTGTATACATTAATAAAGGCATATTATCTGCCTGTAGTCTTGCACTTCTGCTTTAGAAAGCCATGGCAACCCCATTTAAAGTCCTTTAACCTATTCACTGCGTGGTTGAAACTGGAGCAGAGCCTTCTGGGCTTTGTAACATAATAGCGCCCCTTTATCACACTGAATGGTTTATTAGAACCTGCTTGTACTGATGATTTAGTTTTACCGTGGTGAGGCCACCACTCCAGGGCTTCCAGTCTGTTTGGGGACTCTTCTGTCATTTTAATGTTTAGAGGTTTGTTTGTTTTCTTGTGAAATGGGCTTTCATTTAATTTTAGATTATTTACATTATTTATTATCAAGAGACAAATTGAAGACTAGGGGGTTGAGAACAGTGCACTGTACTTCAGAACTGCTCTGAAATCTGAGCCATACCAATATCACTGAGAATATTCAGTCCCTCTGAAGTCATCACACACTCTTGCTCAAATGTACACTGCTGTTTTCAGTTACAGAAACAAAAAGAAAAATAATGTTTATTCTTCTTCAGAACTTGGATCTTGTGAAATCCAACTACTCTATCATATTTGAGGGAGTTTCAGATTCTGCTGAATTTCCTTTGTCTTTTTCTTCTCTAGCTTCCAGTAATGATATGCTTAGAGTCAGAAAACATTATCAGCCAGGACCTAGGGCTCTGGTGCCCACACTTGAGTGAGATTAAAGCCCTTGCTCCATTTTCCTCATTCTGTCTTCTGACTCCATCTGGAGGCTTGGAATTCTGCCTTGAACTCTGTTGTGAAGCCTGTTGCATTTCTCCAGCCCACACTGCCCTCTCCCTCTAGAAGACAAGACCTTTAAGTCCACAAAAACCCCAGTTCACAAGACAGCTGCCTCCTTTGGGGTTTACCTTGTCCAGGCTATACTGTGAAGCTAGCAACTGAGCTTGTGCTAGTCTTGGCCGCTCCTTCTTTCTGTCTGAATGGACTTGTTTCCCTCATAAGACATGAGGTATTGTAACAAATCTAATGATAGGAAAAATAAATTTTTAAACAAATGTTATTTTTCCAGAAAAATATTTAATAAATTAATATTAGCACTGTGAAAAAAAGTATGCTACTACTGAATTGGTGTTACTTCGAAAAAGGAAGAACATAATATTCTAAATTGAATTTGGTACGATAGGGATTGATTGACAGTTCTCAGCTTCCATTCAACCATCAGCATCAGAAATACTTTCGGTTTTTTCAGCCCACATTTGACATTAGACAGAAGGAAAGCATGTTTAAATAGTAATTTAAGGGTCAGGTAGTATAGCTAACAAAAACCTTCTCATTTTTAAATCAATCAACAAAACCCAGAGGCTAAAATCATGCCTTCCTTCATGTAACATCAGCAGTGAGGTGAGGGACTTAATTAGAAGTGAAATGCTATGATCAAGAAAACATGAAAAGGAAAACTACTATTTAGTTGATAGTAAATACTAAAATGACTAAAAAAATATTTCCCTGATAACTTTGCCACGTCTGGAGTTGCAGGCCTTCAACAGTCGTTGAAATGGTCAGATTCTTTGAATATCTGGCCTTGCAGACCACTATATTCCACTTTGCTATAAATCAGCAAAAAACAAAAAAATCAGTGGGACTGAATTCTTCCATATTTAGGCAGCTGCAATGCAAAGACACCCTTCCTAGGACACATGCAAATGAACTCCATACCTTTGCTTTTGTAGACCTTTCTTGAGTAAAAACATAAATAAAAACAAAAACAAAAAACCCTAATGAATAAATTCCATGACGACAGCATTTTCTGGTATGCAAATTTTATTTGGCAAGTTCTGTATAACAAAAGTCTCATTGACTTTAATGAAACTGATGCAGCTGCCAAAGTTAACCACTTAGATATCTAATACTAAGTCACCATTATTATTTGATTGACTTCAAAAAGTAACCCGCACAAGAATCTGTGTCATCTTACTACACTGATGGACAGTGACTGAATTAGGTATGAGTGGGGACTTGATAATATAGGTAAATGTAGTAACCACATTGTTTTTTCATATGAAACCTTCATAAAAGTGTATATCAATAATATCTTAATAAAAAAAAAAGTAACCCACACAATATCCTTCATCTCTAGTTCAGTTTCTGGAAATTTCAGAAAAATTGCAATTAGTGGCTTAATAGCAAGCATATATAGTTATTTTTTTTGGAGCTGGAAAATACTGTAGTCATTGGCATTTGAACTCCTCCACAAAAGATTTTTCTCCCAATATGGACTGATTACAGTCTGAAGTTTTATGCATTCTTTTAATAGCTAAGCTATTTAATAAAGCAATAAGATCAAAACACCTCATTCTCTGAACTCCATGATCACCTCATTCCAACTCATATGCCTACTAAGAATAAAGAGTGTCCAGGGTAAGAATCCAAGCAGGACACTGAAATATCTTTCATTTTTCACTTACTATATCTTGACCTGAAACTTCAGCTAAAAGTAATTGGCCAAAGTATCTGAAGAATTTCTGTCTTCCCATGTATAGCTTCCAATTTGTCTTTGATCTGACTTTAAAAAATGAAACAAAACTTTGCCCTGATTTTTAAGACAGATAAAATCCAATCTCATTTCCTAATACAATAGATCTTTCTAGATTCCATAATGTCACGCAAATGATCTTTCTTACAGGAGATTACATCAACATATTAGGATGTTAACTGCATGTTAAAACAAGGCCTTCAGTGGGTTCAGTACAAAGCTGAAAAAGTTACCCACCATTTGTGAATATGACTAGATTTTAGAGAATTGTGTAATTCTGAGAACAAAATTGTGTCAATCTGGCTTTCTCTGATTAGTTCTGTTTTTAATACTCTCTATCCTTAGCATCTTACAGGATGCCTACTTTGCAATAGGTGCTTAGGAAGTATTTTATAAATGAATAAGTATATAAAATGAATGAATGAATGAATGTCTTGACTGACCAATGTCTTGGCAAGACCAACGTTCCCACAGACCAGTGGCTCAGCCTTTCATACTCTCACTGCAGTTTTAGGACAGGTAAAAAAAGGAGGAAGCCAAAAGCCATGCATGCCCTTTCCTTTCAGAGCATGGGTTTAGTATAAGAACGGCAATCACCAGGGACAAAGAGAAGGTGATTTCAGCCTTCAAGTATCCCCAGAAAATTGTGGTGATTGCTGCCTCCACCACGCATACACATACGACCCAAAGGATCACCCAGCCTGCACTACTTTTCAATCCTACCCTGAAAACAAAAAGAAAAAATCAGCAAGTGTTCTCCAGTAAGAAAATTGGGGTCAAGTGCTATACAAATAGCAGCGAACAATTAGAGTTATGAATGTCATTTGAAGTCTGGATGTGTAAGAGCATTCATTTGGGTGACAGGTAACCCTTCATTTTCCCCTAGCACCACCACTTTATAGTAGTGTGATCTAGGGCAAGTAAATTAATCTCTAAGACTCAGTTTTCTCATCTTTAAAGTGGGAATATAATACCACCTCTCCATAGGGTTGTTTGGAACATTGAATAGTAAGGCACCTAGTAAATAGGAAATTTGTTCACTTCTTACATACATGTGTGCATGTATATGCCTCTTGGAGTAATTCAAAGTCATAATCTTTCCAAAATTTGTATTCTTGGGTTATTCAGAATTCCAAAGCAGAGAAATGTGCCCTAATTAGGCTATGTCTCATGTAAACACAAACAAATGTATGGCTAAATGTAGAGGCCCGTCAATAAAATGAAATTTTATCATTTATTTAGACTATAGCCTAACATTTAAAATAATTTAAATCAACCATATAGACTTTCCATATTATGTTTTATTTCTAGCTAGCCTAAAATGTTATGATTAATTCTGAGTACCTATAACATAATCTTAAACTATAATGTGTCAACTCAGAAAAATGAAGGACTTTTTTTAAACCCAGACTTTCATAATTTAAAATGTAACCTTTTGGTTTACATGATGCCTGCAAGCAGTGACATGGATGTTGACGACATTAATATCACTATTTCTGTCACTAAAATCTATAGCAAATACATTAGCAGCCACAAACGGAGGTAGTTTTTCAGAGAGCTTGCTAATTGCATTGCTGCTGTGAACTCAGTTTTGCAGTGCTAATACATAAAAACACAGCACTGAGAAAGAAACAAATTCTGGGAAGATATGAAAACAGGTTGTAGCTACTTTAAAATCTATACACTTATGCTTAGATGACATATAGTGTTCTCATTATTGATATTGTGAAATGATACTCCCCAAATGGTGATCAGAGATAGAGGCTATCTGTTTGAGACAGAACAGTTTACCCAATGTCCAAAAGTAAAATTAGAACCTAATGGGGAAAAAGAGCAGGTTCTCTTGGATGAAGAATCTAGGTTTAACAGAATTCTTATTCATTTTGGATGTGGCTGTATCTATCATTGGTCTACCAATGCCCCACAGAGCACAGACATCCCCTGTGCTCCATGCACAAGTTCCTGGTGGTAACATTAGGGAATATGCTTAGATAATGACTTAGTAAAAAGTGTGAAGCTGGCATTCAGACAGCAGCGGCTCTACCAGTGGAGACTACACTCTCAACCACCACATCATTGCATTGCCTTTGTGTAGTAAGGCAAACTCATCCACCTGGCATTCCTGGTTAACAGAGGACATATGATTTTAAATTCTAAGAAAATAACAATAAAAAGGAATCATTTTGCTTTGTATCATAAAAATAAATACAATTAATTTAATATCTTCCTGATTTTGCTGTTTTTTTTTTGCTGGGATTAAAAACAAAAAATCACTTTTCTTACTCCATCTCCTGTGAATTACAGATCTTTAGAACCGAAAATAATTTCTTCAATTCTTTTCTTTCTTCCTCATTTTGTATAAGGGAGAAAGCTAAGTAAGGAGATGACAAGCATTACAAGGACCACTTTCGACTTCATGAGTTGCTTGGTAGCCCAAGACCCCTGGTTCCCGGACACTGGCTCAGTCCACCGCCTGTCTCAGCAGAACACCCCAAGGATGTACATTTCCTAAAAGCCAGTGTTCCTCACACACCTTCAGAGAAAACATAAAGACAGTATTCATTAGATTTCATTGCCTTAGTTATTGTCCAAGTTGTAAAAGAATAGAGGCATTTTGTTTAAAGCAGCATGCTTCACCATTGGGCAATGGTCATAAATTCAACATTCTTCTAAGAATTGCTCTAAGAATAGCAATGGACAGACACACTTTTATTTGACAGCACAGCTGTACCATTAAAAGAAGAAACTCTCCAAACAAAACAAGTTATTGGAAGTAAAATGTGGGGTTTCCCCATCAATTTTCACATCAAATGCCCTATCAGGAAGCTCCAACTGCCAGTGTCAAGAATACAAAAGGACTCATATATGGGATGCTGTTAGAATTTACCTTTTTCAATGGCTCTTTTTCCTTTTGTGCTCTGTTCTTTGTAATCGCCGAAACAACAAAACATAATCTTAATTTTATGTGTTTGACTTTGTGATTAACTTGATTCATGGAGAACTTAAAGGTGCAAGCATATCACATAACCTATAAGAAATCATTCATGGTTTCTAAGGTTATTTAAATAATGTTAATTCTAAATCCCCACTTATCATGATTTGCCCTAAGGTGGTAACTGAAAAGTTAAGAAAAAAGAAAATGACTCATGAATAAGTGGAAATTTTATATTTAAGATCTAAACTTCACAGAACAGTCGAGGCTTTGTTTTTAACCAGTAACGTTTCATGTTCTTGAAGCAAATAAAATCAGTTTGTCAAATATCATACTTTATTCATCTCATGTCTATATTGCAGCAAAGGGGAAGGCCATTGTTGGAAGTTAATACTGTTTGATTAAAATACATTACAAAAAATGGACGTTAAAAAATAAGAAATCAGTATAAATGATGCAACTTAACCTTAGAAGCAATAGTGGAATATTTTGATCTGTATTTTTCATGAATATCAATTAGAATATGTTATTGTATTGCACTCTTAATATTGATTTTCAATCTGTGTTAAGTCTTTAGAACTATATATATTGGGTTTGTTTTACAATGACTCATACCCTATAGATCATACAGTCAGGCTGTGGGCAAATGGGAGTCTTGTTAGGTGACCCCAATAGACATCTTGACATAACGCACGTTCATTTAGATCTCACGCTGACTCTTCAAGTGTACAATCTTGACTAAGTTGTCTCACCGCTTTTAAGACTGGCTTCCTTTTTTATACAGAAGGAGATAATAAAACCTACCACATATGCTTATTTTCATAGCAGGTAAAACTCCACAGGTCTGGTGTTCAACATTGGTATTATTGTCATTATTAGCTAATCCCTCCGTTTTTGAAACGGGGAAAAACCTGAGAGCCAGGGGGAGAGATGCCTAAACAAAGGTCACAAGCAAGGCCTTTGGGTCAGTAGCCAGGTTGCTATACCCCCCAGAGGAGGTAATTTTATGTTTGAAATGTGCCTTTAGACCAGGCTCCGACTCTTGACAGCTGAGTGCCTGAGACAACGGGTAGTATTCCAGGGAACAGCGACAAGGGTCAGTAGTCATGTGACAGACATCGCCCCTGTGCGAATGCATTGCTTCTGCTTATTTCCTGGGGCTTGGCTCAACTCAGGAAGCCACTCTCCTCCGAAGTATTATTAGTAGGGAGCGTTATCACCAACGCAGGAAAGAAAATGAGACAGTTGGGGAAAGCAGAACAAAGCAAGGGTGTAATTACAGCCACACTTGGACAGGGTAGGAAGACTTTCTGTAGGCTTAGAGGACTCTCCGTTCTCACTGAGTTACAAGCGCATTAATATGGCCCCTCCCACAACCCCTCCCTAGCTCTTTTCCTAATGTCTTCATTTCCCTTCTTCTGGGTCCCCCCCAAGCTGACACTGTAGGTATGGGGAAGGGGGTGGGGATGCCCTTAAGATCGTCTCGGGGTCATCACCCTGCTTTATCTCTTCCTCCATAAAACATCCATCTTTCCTTGCAACTCAGTGAGATACTATCAGGAAAGTGCCTAATTCATTCACAGTAAGGTAAATGACTGATTATCCACTTTTAATCTCCTGTGGCACATTTTCTAGGAGTTCCAAATAAATCTCTAATGGATCACAAGGCAATGTGAAGGAGATAAGTTTGAGAGTGGTGTCTGGTCTCCACTTTGAAAAACTGGAAACACAGTGAGTCCAGATGAGCTAAATTTGCGCATAAAACATGGTTGCTGTAGCACCTCTAAATGAAAAACTATCTTCTAGCCTTGCTCCTAGGGCTCATAGAATTTGCTTTTTTTCTTTTCTTTTGCTTATTAAGGCTTTTATTTCTTTAAAAAAAAAGCCTTCGATCATTCATTTCTCTGCTGGTAGCTCTGTAAGGATTCTCCCTTCTGAGTTCTGCCCCTTCAACATGGATTCCCAAAGGAACCAATGATTCATCCACCCCACCAGCTCCCTTCCTGACAGTGGGCATGCACTTTGTTAGGAGTTCCCCAAGTAAGAGCTGGCTCATTTCACTGTTGTTAATTAATAGTGCTAAAGGTGTTATTTCTGAATGATTTAAATGTAACCTAGTCCATTATATACCAAGCAAGTTGTTTCACAAAATTCTATTCATTGGATTGGCTCCTACTATGGGACATCAGTAATTACTCTCCTGATGTCTAATAGTTAAACGAGGCACCCTGAAGAAGCAGAAAAACCATCTTGACCCTTGTATTTATTTTCAAATAATTACAGTGACCATTGACTGAGAGCCAATGACAAAGGATGTTTTAAAAGTACTACAGTTTTTGAAAAGGATTTCATGAGATAAAGGTATACTTAACATTTCCCTAGTTTCTTCTGGGAAGGGACTCTATCAGATCGCATGCTTTGTTACATACTCAAGAGAAAGACCGGATCATTATATGTATCTGTTATAGTAGCACTGTTAGGCCTCAGTCAGTTGAGAAGTCTAATTATTTATCTTGTGGGGGAAGAGTAAAGGCCTTATGTCTATCTAAAGATGCTGCTAATGTAGGTTAAAATGCCTTTCCATGAATGTTTTTTAGGTTTAATGTTAATGTGCAGCATTATTACTCCACTGAAGGGAAATGAAATGTAGTGCTGAGAACTTAATGCCCCAATGTATCAAATAGAGGCCAAAGAATTATGTTCATGGAGAAAGTTGTCAGTGAAATGATAACTGGCATATAGTTGGTTAAATGAAAAAAACAGATTGTTCAAGTACAGTAGACCACTTAGGATGCATGGTCATTGCAGTCTCCTCTTGAAAATTGTATATGCTTTCAATAAGTCAGAATCATTTTGATAAGCTAATGTTAAGAGAGGAGACTCAATTTATCAGACTGGTTTATTAACAGAAGCCATGTCAGAGGTTTACATTAGTTGATCCACATTGAATTGATCTAGTTTTTAAGTGAAATCTCTGACATTTACTATTTAATCAGAAACTGGTAACTAAGATGAGAAGCACTTAGAGGCGATGGAAAGTAGCCTGAATCTGATATCAGACAGTGTAGTCTCTGGTTCAGCTTCCATTGCTAATGAGCTAGGCCATCCTGGACCTCTATTTCTTTACAGACTCAGACAAGATGATCTCTAAATCCTCTCCAGTCTTTAAAATACTCTAGAATGAAAGCTGCCACATATGCCATTTGCTAGTGTTAAAGCTTCTAGGATGACAAGGAAGGCATTTGTTACCCTAAGACTGAACACTGGCTTTGCTCTTCTAAACCTGTCTGGACCCTCTGGTTCACACCTTAGCCTTGACCTGAGTTTAGGATTTCTGATGCCTTAAGGTGTGCTTCCCTTTGCACCACTGGGGACTCAAGGACCATATACTGTGGACTCATTCCCATTTCTTAAATGACTGCTGTACATAACAAAGGCCATTATTATCCCCTATGGATGATTATCCATGATAGAGCAGTTTTCATTAAAGAAAAATAAAACATCCATGCAATGATCTGTACATATTTAATTTTCTCATCATCACAAGAATACAAAAACATCCTTACCCTACTGACTACTTATGAAAGAGTATTTTTTTAAAGCCAAGATTTAATAAAAGAAAATGGTCTCTGCCATTCAAGAGGAAAACCCCTTTCCTAGGATGATAAGGAAGGATTTGATGACATAGATGCCTAAGACTGAATACCTATTTTGGTCTTTTAACCCACTACGCTTAAGACTATATTTTACACACACACACAGACACATACACACCCACCACACACCTCAGGCTCTAAAATATATTGATCAAGACCTAAATTAAGGAGAAAAAGAAAAACAAAAGCACTGAATCCTTCATATTCTCAAAGGGGGAGTTAAAAGTTGTTAACTTTGTTCCTCACCTTGACAATTACTAAATAAAGTTTTAAAGTTCTCTTGAAGAGCAGCTGGTAGAATGGAAAAGAAAGTGGCTACCTTTCGATGTGTGAAAAATAAAAGACAAGAGAAATTAAGCATTTACATAAAAGTATAAATCAGGGTGACAAAGGCAGACCAGGCATAATAGCAAAATAAGGGGAAAAGGTCTAAACTCTCTTCACAAGGCGAAGACTGTTAGAAATCATTGAAAATAACAATTTAATATTTTATTCCTTACAAGAGATGTTTAAAAAGTAAAATATCACAAGAAAATATCACGCACAGGGCTCTAGAGTGCCAAACACTTCCCCACCACACCCCTGGAGTAAAAATACAGACATCAGTATTTTTTGTAGTAAGGACCACATTCTCTGTAAGCTCCACAAGAGCAGGGATGGTGTGCTTTGTGTATAGACCAGTTCTCAGCCCCTTTCACAGTATTTGGAATATAATCAGAATGCAGGAAAATACTTGTTGACTGAATAAATTAATAAATAAATATTTATTTTGTTAATTAGAAAAACTTTAAATTGAGTAAGGAGCATAAATCTATACTGTAAAGTTTATAAACAACAGGAAATCAGTAACAGTATTAAACTTTCATGCTTCAAATGGTTTCAAAATTTCTTAGCAAATAATAATAGAAGTGCAATCCTTAGGTTATTCATCTTCATAATCCTAGGGCTTTCTGTTCTGTCTGATCTAGCGTGGTTGGCCAAGATGCTCAAGTTATAGTAGCCACAAGTTATGTGGCTAACCTAAATGATATGTGTGAGAGTGACTGGAGAGGGCACATGAATGCCACACAAAAGCACCCTGCTACATTCAACCACACTCTATAATTCCCTCTTTTTTGATTCCCCATATAGAGGGCCAAGAACTCAGCCAATGACCCCATTAAGGCAAACCTAGGTTCTCCTAGATTACAGTCTCAGTTTAGATACATCGTTTTGCATTTTAATAAGTATCAGTAATAGCCTTCCTTGCTTTACCAACACCTGAATTTCCTATCCCCTTTTATGCATATTACCCCCATGACCACTGCTCCATTTTGAACCTGCCTCATGGGTTAGTGCATGAAGGTCACTTTTTCTCTGCCAAGAGTTCATAGTTCACAAGCCATTCTAACTAAATAGGGAAGCAGAGAATGGTTTTAAGCAACATCCATGCCCCAGAAGTAGCCCACTGTAATTAAAGGGTGTGGGGGATGGGTGAAATCAGTGAAGGGATCAAAAGTACAAACTTCCAGTTATAAAACAAATACTCTTGAGGTCATAATAAACAATATGGTGACTGAAAGTAATAACACTGGTGTTGCATATTTGAAAGTTGCTGAGAAAGTAGATCTTAAAAATCCTCAGCTCAAGAAAAAACACTTTGTAACTATGTATGGTGACAGATGGTAACTAGACTTATTGTGGTGATCATTTCACAATGTATACAAATATTGGGTCATTATGTTGTACCTCTGACAGTAGAATAATGTTATATGTCAATTATACCTCTTTTAAGAAGTAAATAAAATAGGGCCATAACCACATTTTTATCTGCAAAATCATCCCCTTTCTTTTTTTTAATATACTTTATTTTATTATCATTAATCTACAATTACATGTGCAGTATTATGGTTATTAAACTACCCCTTCATCAGGTCCCCCCCACCAACCCCATTACAGTCACTGTCCATCAGCGTAGTAGGAATTTACCCTAAGAATGCAGCAGCCCAATTTGAAAAGGACAGATGCACCCCTATGTTTATTGCAGCACTATTTACAATAGCCAAGAAATGGAAGCAACCTAAGTGTCCATCAGTAGGTGAATGGATAAAGAAGATGTGGTACATATACACAATGAAATATTATTCAGCCATAAGAAGAAAACAAATTCTACCATTTGCAACAACACGGATGGAGCTAGAAGGTATTATGCTCAGTGAAATAAGCCAAGCCGAAACATCCCCTTTCTAATCAATCAAGCCACCAGTTCAATCTTACTAAAGTATCTCGCTAAGGATATTACTTTCCTATTCTAAAACCTTCAACAGCTCATAATTAATCTCCAGTCTATCTTTTTTAAGAGATTATTAATCATCTTTCAAGGTACCGCTCACAAGTACTTCCTCCAACATGCCCACTCTCTTTATCTGTCATAAAAGGCATCACTCTCTATTTGGAATACCCATACATTCTGTATTACTCATGTGGTCCTCATAAAAATTAATTAATGAATGAAAGGAAAGTAATTAGAATCAGAGTAGTAGAGATTATTGACAAAGGAACCAGTTAGGCAGTAATGGTCCAGGCAATAGATAAAGAGGATATGGACAGGCACAGAAGCCATGGACCTGGACTAGGAATGAGTTGGAGAAGTTGGGTTTGAAGAAACACTTGTAATTTGACAGGATGGGGTGATCGATAAGATATGGAGATAAGGGTGACTCCAGTGTTGTTGCCTGGGAAGACTCAGTGGATGATGACCATTAATAGAAAGAAGAGTTGTAGAAAGAAAGTTAGCTTTGAGAGAAGATAATGGCTTCTCTTCTGGACATCCTGTTTTTGATGGACCTGTATGGCATTCAGGATGAGATATCTAGTAGGTTGAGAGGAATTTGGTTTAAATGATGGAACTAACCTGATCACACTTGGGGCTGTCTGTGCCCCAGTTATAAGCAAGAAGTGATCCCTGGAGTAATAAGAAGGATTAGACTTTGAGGTCGATCAGATCAGGGAGGAGGAGTAAATAACTCCTGTCACCACTGAACAATGGTTACCTTAGTGACTATTTAAGATTCTCAATGAAAATAGATTGGGGTAATGTCCTATTTGCATAGTGCAATATTAAAAGGTAAGCCATGCTATAAAGCAACTCATGTATCATGTTCAAAACCTTTAAAAAGCCTCAGTCCTAAGTTACATGAACCAAAATAACAATGCTAACGAAGCAAGAGTAAATTCAGCTGAATTAGGTTATTCATGATTCAAACTAGCATCTCCCCACTTTTAAATCTCATAAGGTTCCTGTTATATGTATGAAACACTTTCCTCATACCAAGAGCCTTTTAGGAGCTCTCTATCCATCTGGCTCTGGGGTAGCAACATTGTGGATCATCGAGACAGGCTGGCTAGAGAGGTAGATCACTTTTGTCAAGGAAGAAAATTCAAAGAGTCAAAGGACCATAACTCTTATCCTCTACAGTATAAATGGCATTGTTGATGATTTAAGAACTTTGGAGTGTGCTATTCAGCCAAGATAATTATAAAGAATGCCCCATTGTGCAATATTATTCCATAGGTCTGTAAATTTTCTGTCACTTTTCCTATTTCAGCTCATCTTACAGATCAGAAAACTCACAATTTCCATAAAATGGAAGATACATCATATAACAGTTATATCAGAAGAGATCTTTATGTGAAATCACTTCATAAAATGCTCTTCAAGCATTAGGTTATCAGTGGTTATCTTCGCCTATCAGAGCATTAGTGCACAGGACTCCAAGATTTAGAGTCAAACTCTTATAGTCTTTGGCTGGGCTCTTGGAAATGGAACACTGAATTCTAAAATAGAAAATAATAGCCCAGAATTAGGATCATTGCTCTAGAGAACCTGCATTTAATTCTTACTTCATATAGGAACAGAAATAAAGTCACACTTGAATTCAGCACTTCTTTTCTACACATTATCAACTTCCTTCAAGTTCATCTTTGACCCTGGAGTACAGATTCAATCCCTTGCTTTGGATGGTCACCTTAGTATGGACTTCCAAATTACCTTATCACTTTGTCTCTAAACTTCACAGCCACTTGAAACACAGTTTTTGTGTTTGGAGACAAAATGCTGGCTACGAAGCTGCATGAAACTGGTAACTCAGTTGCCAGGATGAGTTAAGCATAGATGCTGTCTTTATATTAATTTAGTTTTATTTATTTCCAGTTTTTGTTTTGATGGTGTTTTATCAATCCTTTCAAACATTTTCTTTTCTACCAACATAATTCAAGGAGAAAGTGCAAACTTGATTTGTGTTCCTTAAAAAATAACTCTGTGCTTAGTGTGTTAGAAAACTTCTTGCTTGACTTGGATGGTGATTGTTTTTTTTAACGTTTTAAACAAAGAACCTTCTCACTTTTACTTCAGGGCATCTTCCAAAGTGTGACACTACCCAGATGGGTATGTATTTCTAAAAGGGGAAATAAATATTTTTATGAGTACTTTCACCATGAAAAATTAATCATTTGACTTATTACCTGCCTTGTATCAACATAGTAATTTCAGGGGCTCAGGAGTAGATTGTTCTACATCTGTAAGAGCTCTTCATTTCTAGAATTTGTAAGTGATCCAGAAAAGTGAAGAATGGGTCTTTCCATTCAGCTTTTAATGGCAAACATTAATTTCCACATTAAGACAGAAAAGAATCAACTTGACACAACTCTTTCTTCTATCTAATTATATTCTCTGCCTTGAGTTAATTTCCAGTGTGTGGGGCCTAAGCAATGGAATAATGAGAAGCTGATTGATCTTTAACAAATGAATAAATTGTTTCCTAAGTAGTTTAGACTATGGGTTAGATCTGGTGGGTATTTCATTTTCTGCGATGTTCTAAGGAAACTGTGGTTTCTGAGGAGATAAAATATTTGACAACCCATAAACAGGTAGAATATAACCCCATGTGATTTGGGGGCACCAAATGGTAGATTTACAATATAACAATTTAAATAAACTGAAACTATGTTTTCCAAGATTCCCTAATCTCCTGAGTTCCGAGTTAAGAACAGAGTATAAGAGACAGTTTGCACAAGATTTGGAATGAGAATGTGAAGCACAGCTGGATTCTTTGTATGCTCTAATGGCCTGAAGCATGATGTGCTGCTGCGACAAATAGACCTCTTAAGGTTCAGTTGGTTGACCGGGGAGGCAAGCAGGTGCGGCTCCTTCCCTCCTTCCCTCCTTTCCACTCTTCTCCCAAAGTTCTTCCCACTCCTGGATCAGGAGCATAAGCAACTCCATAAAGAATCTTTCCTACTTTGCTGATGATTCAGGCCGCTTCAGTCATCAAAGACGGAGGCTGCGAGGTGATGGGAGAGGCAACTGGGTTCCAGTTGATCCCTGTGGGACCCCACTCAGCCTTGGGAGTTCCTGTTTGTCCATGCTTCTCTCCCTTCGCACCCATCCTTTCTTCGTGCTGGCCTGCCCTGTGGGCTTCGGGCTTCAGCACCAGACAGCAGCACAAGTCCTGCTGACCGGCATCCATGCCCTGGGGGATCTGCTTCTCTGATCCAGCCCTGAATGCTACACCCTCCAAGGGTCTTCTTCAGGGCTATTCTTTATTGTTTACTTTGCTCTCTCCCCTACTCTCAGCCTCTCAAAAAGATATCAAATCTTACAGGAACAGTTCGAGTCTCACCCTTTGCATGAAACCTTCCCTGATGTTTACGTTAAAAATGAATCACTTTCTCCTGCATTTCCCAGAGTGCCTTTGGTTTATCTCTTGTTTCTTTTTGAACGCTTAACGCATCCTGCCTTGTGTGGCAGTTCTGTGTATCTCTGTCTCCCCGTGTAAATTCTTTTAGGGCACAAATGATGTTTCACTCGTATTTGTATCCCCCAGAGCAACAATCACAGTGTCCGATGCAGAACTGGAGTTCAATAAATGTTGACTTGAAGTCTGGTTCAGTTTGCTTTATCCTCTGGCCCTTTTGGGCACTGCTTGAACTGTCACCATGACTATACTTAAAAGACAACTTTACCCTTCTGGGATCTCTGCTCTTGTTCTATCTATTTTTATGATGTGTTTATACACAGTCTCTGGTTTATGCCAGAAGCCAAGCACTTTGGTGATACATTTTCAGTCAGGTTAAATGTATGGCATTTTTTTCCATGTGGAAAGGCCCTTGCCAGATGTGTTCAGAGTTTTATCATGAAAATAAATGAGTAAATAATGGAATCCAAAAAGGTACCAGGTAGTTAATGTACCAAAGCACCCCGCAAACAGAGAACTCTCAGGGAACGTGGGTTGAATGACTAAGGGACTAAACTGATGGTTTACTAATTATTAAAAACCTAACCAGGGATGGCACTCTCAGATATATGTATAGCACTGCCATTTTTAATGACATGATTTGAGAATCTTCCCAAGAAATGTAAGTAACCGATAGAGTCATACCAGCAAACAGGCTTTTCCTCCTTTGAGTGGCACTGGTTTGTTATCCTTGTTTAGAGTTTGCTATAAGCTGTCATTGATAATGAACTATGATTTATGGTTTGTAAAAAATGGCCTTTTTATTTTTTTACATTTCAAGAAATAGAGAAACTCATAGAACAACTTGGGGAGTATCTAAGGAACTGTTGTCACATAGCTCCGGATCTATTTTCTTTGTCTAATGTCTATGAAAGAAAGTGTCAGTAATAGTATCTTAATTTTTTTCTAATATTGTTAAGTATATGAGAGTTTTATAAGCATTCTTTCAATCCCCATCTGTCTATGAGCTTCTAGAAGCTGCTAAGTATTTCACTAGGGAGAAGGTACAGCTTTGTCTTGGAAGTTTTATGTCTCAAAACACTTTCCCTCCCAAGAAAGTTCTGTTTATGCAACCTGAGGCATCAAGTAAAGTCTAATATAAAATAACCATTGTTATCTATTATCTTAGTAAATAAACTGTCAGGATAAAACTTCTTTAAGGAAAAGCTAGCTCTTTTTGTTTGTGAGGGGAAAAAGAAAGAAGGAAAAGAGATTCCAGAAAAATTTTAGTGACTAAAAAACAAACCTTCTTGTAAATAAAATGAAAAGAATAATAACTTAGTTAAAAGTAAAAGTTTCTCAGTTCAATTTGTGTCTACTTCTATGGACCCAAATGGAGAATATCCTTGGCTGCACTTTAAATTTCTTAAGTTTAAGAAATCTTCACAAATACTGCTTTTGTAACTCAGGGGCTATCACATGTTCTGTTGTCTTATTTCCTAATGATTTATCCCATCAATTAAAATGAAAGAATCCACAAAGATTTTGTAAGTCAGTCATTTAAGAAAACTTCATTGATGAGGAATGAAACATGACCTGTGGTTCATAGTTTAGGCTCAGGGCACAGACACACCCATATTAGTATAATGCATGTCATAGGTGCTAGAATTGAAAGTCTCCACAGACACCAGAAGGTTAGGAAAGACACCAGTGAAAGGTAAATGTTTAAATTAAGTCTTCTTGGCCCATGACAATTATGTGAAATCTAAATTTCAGTCATACTCTTGTATGTTTCCATATTATCTGTAGCTGTTTTGTGCTAAAAGGGAACAACTGAGTAATTGTGACAAAGTCTATGTGGCCCACAAATCCAATAATATTAACTATGTGACTTTTTACAGAAAAAGTTTTCCAATCCCTGGCTTAGAGCAAGGAAAATAAGATCAAAGACCTAGATTTTTATTGTCTTTTTGCAAACACTGTATATCTCCTGTGTCCTGCAATGATATAGGAATGAACATCCCACAAATAGGATCTGCACATGGCTCATATAAGCATTTAGAAAATTAGAATTTCACAAAATGTACTTATGGAAATGAAGTTCCAGGACAAACAATAATTTCAAAGATGCTGAGTGATGTTTCAAAGCTTTGAGATGCTAATGTAACTTTTGACTCTATAAACCTTTCGCAAATGTGTTCTACCCTGGCATGCTTTCTACCCCACCCTACTCTCGAACATGGGGGACCCAGTGGGAACAAGTATGCCCTTGAAGTAGGATCTGGGGAAGGCCATATCAATTGTGTGAAGATGGTGTTGATAAATAACATTCATTAAATACTCACCGAGTTATTTGAAAATTCAACCCCAAAATCATACATGATATTCTGTTGAGAATTTGTAATCTCAAAAGTTGCATCCTGATGTTAACACTGCCAGTACATATCATATACTTCTTGACGACCCACGAGAAGCAAATTCTTGGCAAAGAAATACAGCTTCCGAAGGCAGGCAAAGTCTACAGGCATTAATGCTGCCCGTGTAAAGCAGACCTAAAGGGTTTCCTGCAGCAGAAAGCCAAGGTAAGTAGGTTATCAACCACCACAGATTTTCACTCAGAGCCTCTAATCAGCAGGACCACTTAGAAAAACAAACAGCCTGCAAGGGATAATCACTGCTTGGAAGTCAAGTTATGCAAAATATATTCCCTTTGTGTGAATACTACAAGTCGCTGAATTGGCTCCTAGTAGACAAGCAAGGAGGCTGACATAATTACCTCTCTTACTGATTTCTACAGTTGGGGATTATTCCTAAAACTTTAACTTCTTTTCTTGATTTCTTATCACGGAGAGAAGTGCTGACAAGTCAGGGAATAAGGGCAATAAAACACACTGCCAAAACCACGAATGGAAGTGCTACCGGTTTGTTCAATGGCTTACCAGTGTTAAGTGCTTATGATTTTGCTACATACTTTACCCACGGTTTTAGTTCACACTCCCAAAGAGAAATGCACATGCCTGGAAAGTGTCAGCCTCAATATTCTTGCAAATGGCAGGTCGCATCATACACAGACCTACTTTCCTGCCAAGGGTTTGTGTACAAGATGCGGGGTGTGGGGCATTTCTGGAGCATCCCTGAGGGTGTGGGTGAGCACGTACAGGAAGTCTGAGCTTCTCCAGCCAGGTGACCCTAAAAGGGGGTCCAGTTACAGACTTTTGACATATCCTATGATTTCTTTACAATTCTCAATTTCCTTGAAGAGTTTTATCCTTTTATCAAGAAAAACAAAAGATCTGTAAACAAAGACTTCTCCTGTGGAAGAAAAATGGGAATAAAAACTGCCCTTATTTTAGGGCTGTTGTGAGAACTAAGTGAATTTTTAAAATAGATATTCATGTGTGTGTATGTACAGGGGAGACCTGAGGGGGATGTGACTTTAAAAAGAGCCTGGCACAGAATAAGCCCTACAGAAGTGTTACAGTATTATAATCCCCATCACCATCATTAGAGAAATTTTCATGAAAACCCTTAATTTAAATTCCTGTGAAGTAATAACTCTAAAATGAGTTACTTTTAACTGCCTGGTTAAAAGTATTTTAGTTGTTGAAGCTGTTTGATAATTTCTAAGGTTTGTATATCATGACTAATTTTCTTAAAATATGGCAAAATTTGGTGTAAAATTGACAAAATGTGTCCTCATAAGTGTTTTTATTTTATTATTTTTCATGTAAAATCCAAGGGCTGGTTGCTAAGATGCTTTCAGAAGATGATCTCCAGAAAATTCTAGAAGGAAAGAGGGAATGTGGTTTGTCCTTGATAAATCCTGGTTAACCTTTTCTGGTACAGACACTGGTTTTTATTGGTCACCTAACTCATCATGAGTTCATATGACTGGAGTGTTGACAGTGGGGCAGCCCATTGCTCTGTTACATTTTCCCTAGCCCCAGATCATGGTGGTAAGAACTCAAGCTGGGCAAATCGAGTGACTCTCAGGGCTTGTTGACACTACTGGAAAAAGCATTTCCTCTTTGTTGCACATGGGAGTATAGTTAGGCTTCTGGTCCTGTAGCCATCTTGCCACCATGAGGAGAGAGACTGTCTGAGGCTAAAATCAGTCAATGGGGAAGACAGAGCGGTGACGTGGGGAAAACTGAGTTTTTGCGGCATCATTTGAAATTTTGGATCAGACTATGGCTAAATCTCATCCTGCCACAAACTTTTTAGTAAAATGAGCCAATAAATTGTTGGTTTTCTTAAGATGCTTTGGATGAAGGCCAAAGAAGAGTTCTAGCTGGAAGAGTAACCAAAAATTAAGCATTAGAGCTTCACTGAGAAGGGTCATGGGTTTTTCCTGATAAGGCTGTAAGAAGAGCTCACATGAATCTTATATTCTATTAGGAAAAAGAACCAGAGAAAATATGAGGAAAAAGAACCTAGCACGAATCTGGCATTTTACATTTATTAAAACCCTTCTGGATCATGATATAATTTACTTCTATTTCTGCCTCTGCTAGTAACAGTCATGGACCTGACCTGCCTAGGTTTTGCCTGTGTGCCCCTTAGGTGATGCCATTTAGTATCACTTAATTTTTGTGGTAACCTTTTAGGCTAACCCTATCGTGAATAGTGAGACCCAGAAACCCAGTGTTTCCTCTTTGCCTTTATATTCATACAGAAATGACAGCTCATCTTGGAAGACTTTTATAACTGTTCCAGTTTTATCCAGATGTACTCATTTATGTAGTCAAGAATCGTCTAGTGGGAAGCCGTCCTGTACCAGATGCCACTGTGGGCACTAGAGGCATAGTGAGTAAACGGACAGGCCTGTCTTCTCTTGTGGAACATACATTCGAGGAGGAGGTAGAAAATAAACAAGATGAATGAATAAACTCTAAGAGAGTTAAATGGTTAATTAAACGAAGGGGAGAGCTGGGGATGACTGAGATGGATACAAGGATGGGTTACAACTTTACATAAAAGGAATTGGGGAGGCCTCTCCAAGAAGGGAACATTTAAGTAAAGACCTTAAGAAGGTCAGAGAGAAGAGCATTGTAAGCAGAAAGACCAGCAAGTGCAAAGGTCCTGGGGGGAGAGCATGCTCTAGGAACATGTGTGTACTGTAGGAACAATAAGGATGCCTGTATACCACAGTGAGGTAAGAAAACAATGGCAGATAAGATGAGAGAGTTAATGGTGCTGGGAAATAGATGGTAGAAGGTAGCAGATTCAGTAGAGCCATAGAAGATAGATTGGGCACTTTATTTTTCTGTGTGACTGGAAAAATAAAACATGGAAGTTTTAAGCAGAGTGACATGATCTGACTTACGTTTTAACAGGATCACTCTCGTAGTGTTAGAACAGACTTGGGACACAGAGGAAAAAACAGGGACACCATGCAAGAGACTATGACAAGAATCCCAGTAAGGAATAATAACACCTTGAATTGAGAAGGTTGCATTGGAGGATTAAGGATTTGCCAAGTTCTATCAAAGTCAACAAGAAAAGGTCCAAATACCAGAAAGTAGTGTGGGACTGCAGAGCTTTCCCCTGGGCCCTGGCCTCTCTCCTAGCAGAGGCTAACCTTAGTCCCCAGCAGGTCTCAGCCTTGAGGTCACTTGCCCCAAGGCATCTTTCCTTGGGAGTTCGGTCCTCCAATCCTTCGTCACACTGTTTCCTTACTTACTTAGTTTCTTCCCACTAAACTTCAAGTTGTTGGAAATTATGATTTGTGTCATGGCCAAGGTTATAATCTAGTGTTTTAAACCATGTCTCATAAATCTGTGTGCAATGAATGAACAAAATAATATCTTTCAGCTTTTAAAATGTATTGAATTATTCTTTCCTCACTTTAAAAATGGGATAATAGTTTACTTAACTAATTCTGATGAAGTGACTATACAGGTGACCTGATAGATCCCAGTAGAGAACAGGCACATAGATAGGGCTATAACTCACAAATTTTCCCTTCATACAGCTAAAGAAGGCTTTATTATTTTTGCTGACTTTCTCTAACTTTGGAAAACTGATATTCCTACATTTTTACTTAAAGTGCCACTTTCCCTTCTTGAATATTTGCTTTACTTTTTACAGTATCAGCTGAAGGACAGGAAAACAACTGTGGATTCAATGAGACACAAACCGAACTTTCGCAAAAGCTTTCTTTATTCAAACAAAAACTGTTCTGTGAATCCCCCCAAAGGGAGATTAGATGCTGACCTAATATTATTTGCTTTCCTATTGAGTATTCTTCCCTACCCACCTCCTGGAGGGCCTTACAAGGAATCACTAACCACACAAAGTAACCGCCTTGCTGGTCATGCTCGCTTGGTGTTTCCGGTCTAATGGAAGAGTAATATTGAAATGACAGAAAAATGCATTGGTTTTCCATTTTTATTTTGATGGCTTAACATTTTCAGGACGTTTTTCTTCCTCTTCTAAGTAAATATCACAAAGAAACACCAAACTGAATGCTTAATAGAAAAAAAAATCATACTACTCCTTGGAAAAAAAACAAAAATAGTCATTATTTTAAATAATAGTAACTTCCAGTTACTGGGGATTTAAGATATGGCTAAACAGGCACCGTCATGGATAGATTTTCTCATTTACTCCCCTCAAAAGTCTGTAAAATGTGTAGGAGTATTATAATATCAGTTCACATAGAACTCAGAGGCCTAAGACGGTTAAGTTATATTGTGTTAAGATTACACAGCCCATAAATGGCAGAGCCTATATACCAACGACCCCATGATACTCATTTCCCCCAGACGTGTGTGTTCATTTTTATATTCCCATCTCCTGAATATTATTTAAGGCCTTCACTGTCTCACTTTCCAGGTGTTGCAGTGGATCTTTTAGCCAAAGAAAGGGGGTAGAAATTTCTAGAAATTTCTTTCTTTTATTCCTTGTTCATCATGTGGACCATGCTCAAACAATCTTCTTACAACATTGCTTTGATGAGATACCCTCCCTACACATAGAATTGGTGATTCTTGTTGCCTACAGAACACAGGTCAAATTTCTTTATCTGACATTCAAGGCTCTTCACCCTCTGCTTGTCCTACTTATCTGTTTTGTTTCTATCAGTTGGCCTTTACCCTCAAGGCCACAGCAAAAGATGCTGCACTGAAAGCCTGCTTAACTATATACAGTGACCCTGCTTTAAAGGACCTGAATGCCAGCTCATCTGACTGCTATCCATTTTTGAGACATCTATTGGGCCCCTATTCCACTTCCATTTCATCTGTCTTGAATGCTTCCAACCACCACTTGTCTATCCTGATTTTATCATATTCAAATGACCGCTCAAGTTACTCGTCTTTGATTATGTCTTTTCTGATCACCTTGGTCAGAGGCAATTTCCCTTGTTCAGCATGCAGACAAAATTTACTTTGAACCATATATATGTTGTTGTTCTTATATTGCTTTGGATAGTAATCTCTCTAATCTCTACAAGATTTCAATCATCTTGAACATAGCAATTATAAAGGTCAGGATAGGTTAAGTAACAGTGCATCAACAACAACAAAATTCAGTGGATACAACTACAAACGTGCAACTCTATTTCATGGTGCCTATCCATCAGCTCTGAACTCAGCTTCCACAGCATCCTCCTCCTCCACCATGCGGAAGGTGGCAGTCACAACAGCAAGGGGAATATGAAGGTGCATTGAACACTAGTACCCAGGGCTTCTGCCCAGAAGTGACAAATAACACATGGTGTAGCTGTTCACAATTTATTTTGCAAACCAAGTATTTGGTCAAAGATCACTGTGAGAAGACTGAGGACTTTCAAACACACCATACTCTTGGAAAGAGGAAAACTAAAATGTTTATAAACTTCCCCAATGATGACCACAACCATATTAGCCCTTGTGGACACTGTAAGAACTAAGGCCTTCATCCACTTCTGCATATCAGATGTGACTTCCCAAGGCAACCTAGTGCTTCTCTATCAGAGTCAGTATATAAAGAGGGGACTGAGTAGGCAAGTACTTGCCCTGCTCTGACTGCCAGTGTCTCATAAGCACAAAGTATAAAGCCAGAAAAACCAGACAACTAAACCAGTGCAATCCGAGCTGCCATATGACTGTTTCAGACCCAAAAAAAAGGTCCGGCTGATGTCTCCGCTATTGAGAGATCCAAAATCTCAGTGGCATACACAAAAAAATAGCATGTATTTCTCATCACACATCTGCAGGCCATCTGGATGTTAGCTGATCTGGGCTGGCCTCAGCTAGGTTTGGGTCTAAGCTACAGTCTGGGTCCAGCTTGTTCTGTGTGTCCCTCATCCTCTTGGCATAGCTACTCAAAGCATATTCTTCTCTGATGAAAGGTAGGCACAAAAGAGAGCAAACCCAGTCTAGCAAGCACGGTTTATGCCTCTGCCCAAACTATGTCTGAAAACACCCACTTGATAAAAGGAAAGCACCTGGGCCAGCCCCAAATCAAGGGTAGGAGACAGCGCTCAATCCATCATGAGACAGACAAGTCACGGGGCCAAAGGAGAGAAGAAGCATACTCCTCCCAAGGATGAAGTGAGGAGAGAGTGAACATTTGGGAGCAGTGCCCTAATCTACCCCATTGATGTAAAAGAGGAAGAAAAAAACTGAATTTCATGACAGCATTTTTGATGTTCAAACAAAACTTCCTGCTGGACTTGTCCAAGCCAGAAGGATGGCTGTGTACTTAGAGCTATGTTCAAGTTGCATACTTTGACTTTCCAAACTATACTTTTTAAAGTGAATTGTCTGATGTCCTCCCACTGCCAGTGACACAAAGAAAAGCACTGGATTGCTAGAAGTTAGACATTGTCTGTGATTTGTTAGAACTCGGGGGATGGGGAGGGAGGTGGGGCCGTGTGGCACTCCAAGCGTAAAGCCTAAATTATTTGAAGCATATGTCAGCTGTGATGTGGCAGTCATTGGCAGTAGCCAAAAAACGCAGCTCTAGTGAGACTCTTAGTGCAGGGGACATGGGCTATAACAGGCTAGAGCAGACCCTCTGGCTTTTACCAGCAGATCAGGGAGAGGGTCTCAAGCATTTCCACTCTGATGCTACACTGGAGTAGCTCCCTTGCTGTATAGGATGACACCTGCGTCCGTAGATTACTAGTGTTCACAGGATATTAAATTTATAATCAAAATGGCCAGTATATCTAGAATAATAGGGGCCAAGGAGAGAGAAAAGAGAGCTGATACTAGGAAATACTAATGAAAATCAGACTGTGGGGAAGAGTCTTGGGAAAAGACAATGATAGAGAAATTGTTTAAAATAACCCATTTGGACAACAGTTATGTGGAAGATCCAAGAAAATTAAGACATTCAAACGTGTTGGGGCACATTATTTAACTCAAAGGAAAACCACATTGCCATATGCAGGAGCGGTTTCCAACTTAAATCCAGTTGTGCTGGTCTGAATTTAGAGAGTCCCAGGAAGAAGCAGGTTAGAACTGAAGCTGGGCTTGAAAATTCCATAGAGCTGACTATGGTCCTAGGCTCTATAATTTACCAATGCAGGCCCGATTTATATCCCTCAGTCTGTGTACTCTGTGTATAGCAAACTTTCACTTACTGGTCTCAACAAATGGCTACAAGCATTCTGGAGTGGATCCTGCCCCATGAAAGAAGGGTGTGAACAAGTCATGTAGGACAAGGCTGACCTGCCAGGGCTTTGCAGAATCATTCCCTCTTCAGCGCTTCAGAGTGGGTGCGAGAATAGGCTGCAAAAGCTGTTAACAACCATGTGGACAGCTCCCACCTTTGGCCTTCAACAGCAGCACAGTCCAAGAGAGCTCTTTGTGATGACGGACACATTCCATATCTGGGCTGCCATTAAAGTAGCCACTAGCCACATGTGGCTATTGTGCCCTTGATATGTGGTTAATGTCACTTAGAAAATGAGCTTCTGGTTTTATTTAAGTTTAATTGACTTATATTTAAATAGCTACCTGTGGCAAGTGGCTACCATATTGGATTGCACCATTCCAGACTTCTACAGTCCTCTGAGCCGCTATCCTCTTTTAAGTACTCAAAAGCACCTCAAATGGCCTCCCATTCTGCAAGCTCACACTCTGACTGCCAATAACTGAATTCCACGGAGCAAATGGCAATATCTTAGCAGCTCACTCAGTTGTCAAAAGAAAAAAGGAATTCTGCTTCTGGGCAGACATCTGACTGTGTAACTGTTGCAGAGAGACAATTTAGTTCAGAATTATGTGCCACCCAGACTCTACCTGGCAGGTGCCTTCTGTGCTGGCTTTTCTATCTGCAAACTTGAGAAAGATGACAGGGTTTTAAATGATTAACTCCTCTGGGCCACATTACTTAATTATACAGTACATCCAGGGATAGGCACATGGGTCTTTTATGGTAAATGATATGACGGTCTTAAAAACTCATTAATATGTCATTAACCAAGCAGACATTTACTAATTAAACAATTAGCCCCTCCGTTCTTTTCTTTTGTTCCTCCTAGAGATGCTTGGTTGCCCAGATCCCCAATTTAGCAGAAGGTCCCCCCTTCTTTTCCCAGAGAAAATCGTTCATAAAGCAAACTCTGAGACTAAATGATTTCACCAGATTTTTTTCCAAGTTTTCTGCAAAAAGAAAATCAAAGCTGATTTCCATAGCATAAATTAATGTGGATGTTTTACTAGCTTAAATAAATCATCCTGATCTGTAAGCCAATTTTAGATATATGTATGTACAATAACATCTATCCTAACTGGCCTGAATATGAAATATAACCAAACTACATATTTTTTTATTTACTGGTTAAATGAATACACGCAGACGAGATTAAGGACTTGAAATTTTTATGATTCATCATATAACATCAATACCAAAGAAATGTGCAATGTTCTTAATTTTTCCTCTTAGAAGATTTTTAGCATCCATTATGCTCTCTGCTAATTTTAGCTTAATCATAGTTGTTGTGCTAAAACTATGCTAAACTGCAGTACAAGGGGGATTGGCTAGCATATGAACATAACATACAGCAAATGTCTTCTGCAACAAGCTTTTGTGTATTTTAAAAAGTAAACTTAAAATAGTCTTAAATTTAGTTTAGCAAATTCTGAGACCATTCAGAAGTATTGTAATACATGCATGTTGTTTTCAGCTGTATTTTGGTTATATGTTTTAAGGCTCAGCTCTACATTTTTGGAGATTCTTACCAATATCCTGCTGACCCTATGCCTTGAACGTTTAGTGGAAGCAAAAGCTGGGGCATATTTGGGATGGTCCAGGTGGTGATAGAACACAGTGGAAATGGCAGAGCTCAGAGAAGAAAGTTCTCAAGCGGGAGCCTTAGCTTTTTGCCTTCCTAGTTTTTCTGTTGGATTCTCTTTATGCTTTCCAAGTAGGTAATGGAGCTGAATGAAAATGAGCATATCTCTTATTATACTAAAAGCAGAATATGTCTAGATAACAATCTCAAGAGGGCTAATCTTGTGGAGGACCAGCACGCTATTAACCTCCCCGAAATGGGTTTGGAATGGGTCTCAGGGACACGTTAGAACTTCACCTGGGGTACCAAAAGCACCAAGAAAGCTCACTTTATGGAGACATCATTGGTCCCCAAACTTGGTCTTAGACCCAAGTCAGCTTTACAGTGAAGGTCATGCAGATTAAGCTGCAGGGCCACTCACAGACACAGTCTCCTGTAAGTAGTGGGAATGGGCACTAGGCTACAAATAGGAAGCTTTCTTATAAATATTTCTGGTAAATTGCCCAAAGTGATCTCAGAAGACAAAGGCATGAATCTCCATTGCTCCAGCTACTTGTTGGGATTTCTTCTCCCATTCTAAGTAAGTATTAACTTTCATATTAACTTGTATGTGTAATTCTGAGTACCATTTTTTAAAGAGAATTCCTCAAATTACATAAACTTCAAGATGCACAAAATCTGATCTACTCATGAGCTTGTTCACTGCTAAAATTAAATAATGGACCTGCATGGTTAGAATATAGTCTATGGTGCTATCTGATGTAGTACAGTCATGTAATACTGAGCATGTGAGTGTTTAAGGGTGTTCTGCAAAGAGCACAGTGATTTTCATAGCTTTTTGCCAAAAGAACATGAGAAAATTCTGGTTCCATGTAGAAAATACTGGACTGGGGGACCAGAAGACCTGGTTCTCCTCACATCTCTGTCTCTAAGTGGCTGTGTGGCCTTAGGAAGCTCAGTATCTCCAGCAAGTCACTGTGCTCACCTGTTAACAGGTGGAGGAGTGGACAGTGGACTAGGTCCTAGGTGCTCAGAGTGTGGTTTAGTGAAGCATTTTAGCAATGCAGAATCTCAAGCTCCAACCCAGACCTCCTAAATCAGAATTTGCATTTTCATAAGATTCCAGGAGATTTATATTCACATTAAAGTTCAGGAGGGCAAAACCTGGGACAGTCATCTCTAAAGCTCCTTCCAGGTCTAAAATTTCAATACTAAACTGGATACCAGGATATGTGGAAATTAACTTAAAATTTTTGGGAAAAAAAATGTAAAATTAAACTTTTGCTCAACTTTACCTTCTCATCATTATCTCTCAGTCCCAGCTACTCCCAAATTTCCCTTTTATCCTCACACGCGATCACATTTTGCCTATCATGCATATTGCTTGGTTCATCTGATTTCTCAGGATAAATTGGTGAATTCCACTTTTGCTTAACTGCTTCGTAGATCTTTTATAGCCACAGTTCAAAGACTTGAAGACTCAATAAATAAATCAAATGACAAATATATACTGCCTTTAATTCATAGTGACTTTTTTGTGAAAATACAAATACAAATTATAATTCAGTTCATAGATATATCCTCATGTCCTTTAAAACTGTCCTCTCTCTTTATTTTTTTGTAATAATATCTCCATACTTAGAGGGAAATTAAATCAAAAGGTTTTCATAGTAAACCAAGTAAATAATTTGGGGAGGTAGAATGTTGGAAGTATGACCCAACTTTCTGGAAACAGCCATAGAGCTGCCCAGTGATAAGCCTATTTTTTAAATACTAAAGGCCACTGTGATGTTCATTCATTAAATAACTCCATTAAGCAAATGAATTATAAGTTTATAAGAAATTAAAAAAAAAATGTAAGCTCGCAAAATATTATATTTCTTGTTGGTGAAACTAATAGGTACTTACCTGCATAGGTAGCAATTCTTGCATTACAGGCAAATAGGCTTAGAGACAATTTTAGAGCTCTAATCAGTGCATACTTTGAAAAACTTTGATCCCTAAGGAGGAAAATGGACATCATCAATAAACTTGGTCCTGACTTGCATTAGTCATGGATTCTGCAAATCATGAGCTCAGATTCCAGTAAATACCTGTAAAACAGGAGAAAAGCCATTCAACATTTCAATGCTGGAAAACATTTGCGTGAGAAACTTCTTCATAAAGACATCAATCCCCCTTCCACTGACTGAAGACAAAATTAATTACCATAGTTGGCAGAAGATAAATGGTTCCAATGTATAGAATTGTGTAATTATAGCAGCTGCAGAGCTGGAAACCAGCTCCTAACTTTGAACCTCAACCCCAACTTGACACTGCTCCTCGCGTTCATTTCTGCCACTAGCAAGCACGTTCAAAGTTCTCTCGTCTTGCCTCCATAATTACACGTTGGTGTTCAGAAGTAATCATTGGTTCCATTGCCTGCGTGAAACCTTATCATCCCTCTGGTTTGCAAAAGGTATGCTGTATCATCTTTTGAAGTCCTGAAAATCTCCAGTGAGAAAAATTTATTAGGGGAAAGTTACTGTTATGGCAACAAAATTAATTCTGCCACAACATGTCAAATTAACCACCCTCCTAAGGACTGCAGGCAGAGCCGAGTTCAGAAACGGATGAAAATTCAGTATCAATTTCTTAAATGTCACTTTAGGTTTGAGTAAAGCCAAGGTAAACATCACAATTTATCTCAACATTCTAACATTTACTGTCTGGAAAACAAGAGGTTAAGAACTAAAGAAATACACCAAGCCAGCCTTTTTTTCCTTCCTCCTTTTCAAACAGCAAAGGAGGTTGTCAAGCTCTGTGGAGATTTTGGTTCTCCCTTTGAAGCCAGGAGGAAAGTTTTTAATCTCATCTTTACTTTTAATCCCTTAAAATATGTAAGTGATTTAGAAATGTACAAGTTAAATTTGGCAGAAGACCCTACTGGTAGAAGTAAAGTCATTTCTTTCAACTTCACAATAATAACGAAGTTCAAAGCTGGCCACATAAACTATCTGATATCTCAGCCACAAGCTGCAATCCACTGAACTTAAAAGTTCCCCTTATCAAAAATGTTCAGAAGAGCAAAGCACATGGTACAAACAAGGGATGTGACAAAGCCACTATCAAAGAAGTAACTTCCTGCTCAGAAATCTATTTACAAATTGGTTTGTTTTTCCTGAAAGAAAGAAAACATTCTTCATCATCGTTAGGAAAGTTTTTCATATTCAAAAAGAATTTCATCTGTTCCGAGTCAAACATTTACAAGTTACTATATGTGGGGGTTCAAAGCATTCATGTTTGATGTACATCTGAATACTCAGGATTCTCATATGGTTTTTTTATCAGTTAAGAGAAGATAGGTCTTGATTTATGGTGGTAATACTTGTGCTTGGTAATCGTTGTTCCAGTTATTATTTCCACATCAAAAAAAAAAAGAAATCACAACACATTTAGCAGTGTAAACAACCACTATTTTTATGCTCTTGAATTCTGCAAGCCAGAATTTCAGAAAGGATGCAGTGGGGATGTCTTGCCTCTGCTCTGGGATATCTGGGCACACAGCTGGGGACACTGAAGGCTACAGGTGACCACATGGGGACTAACCACATAGGGAAACCCAGTCACCCATGTGTCTCGTTCATGCTGGCTGTCAGCTGGAGCCCCAGCTGGGGCTGTTGACCAGAATACCTACATGTGGCCTCTCCATCGGTTTGTTAGGCTTCCTCCCAACACGTGGCGGCAGGATTTTAAGGCGAGGTTCCAAGGGACAGGAAGTGGAAGCTTTGAGGCCTGGACCCAGTCACTGGCATTGCCTTACTTCCATTCTTGATCAGGCAGAGTCCAGATCCAAGATGACAGACACCACACCTCTCAGCTGGGATCCTGTCAAGAATCTGTGGACCACCGAGCACCTTCATGCCCTCACCAAAGACATGATTTTGGCATTTACTTCAAACTTCCACCCACTCCAGATAATTTTGTTGCCCTAATTACTGTTCAATTTCTCATTGCCCACAGCTTTGCATAAAGCTATAGCTCTTGCCTCCTGCATCACCCTTACTACTATTCTACTTCCTGATTATCCACCCAGTTCACAACCTGATATCAAATCCTCAAATCCTGGCCCTAATCTAGTGAAGGCTAGTCATTAAGCAAGAGGTGATGGTTATAGCTGGATGAAAGTAAAAAGGAATGTGGGCTCTAGAAAAGCAGGAACTGGGAGCAGGGGAGCAGCTAAGGAATTGTATACAAGGACTTCCCATTGTCGCCAAGATCCATCACAAATAAACCATTCCAGAGACCTTGGGAAAGAAACCTAGTTGTACAAATCTAGTTCATTTGTAAATGTTAATGTACTATAGGCTAACCAGCTCAAATGAACTGTCATTGTCCATTTTCATATAGTAAAAATAATTAGAATTTTTATGACAATCTTATAGAAACAAAAGATCTAAAGATGCCATTTTCAAAATTTTTTAAATGGACTTTTTCAAACAACAGGCACTGGTAGAAAGTGTTTCATATACCTTAATATGTATTTTCTTAAATAGAAACGTATACCACTTGCTTACTATATCACTAATCAGTAGAACAAGGAGCCGTATCAACCTCACCTATGACATTTTATTGGTCTTTATGTTTGTTGGTCTGTTTTCACCTCTTTGTTTCACTTCTATTTTTGTTTTGGGGAGCTCAGTTATTCTTGATGAATGATATCAAGAAAATACTTGACTTGCAACCTTTGGAAAGAGTGGTTCAGAATTTTTAAGCTGATCTACTCTGAGTTATGCAGTGTAACCCCCATTTAGTGTCTGTTCTGTGATGGAGATTTAAATTGCCATACTGGTGTTTCTTCTAAATGTGAGAATGCATAAGCAATTATAGAAGCAGCTTAGTTTTGCATGGGTTTATTTGGGGACTATAGGCTGAGACTGGATTTAAGAAGTTCTAAATTGCATCTGAGATTTTCTGATCACCTGCCTGTTAGATTTGCTGGTACACAAGAAAGTGAATCAGCACATCAACGGCTGTGATAGTTTTTGGAAAAGCAGAGGGAAATTAGGAAAACCACCTTGCAGGACTGGATGAGCCAGATGACAGCCTAATATTCACAGCACAGTGTGAGTTCACTAAATTGAGAAAGTTTAACAAACTCCCTAGAAACACTGTAAATTAGAAATCTGTTTAAACCTCTCCTTCATAGACATCTAGCATCTTGAGAAATTAAAGTTCTTTCTGGAGGGGGAGAGAAGCCTGGGCTAATTGATGGTCTGGGTACTGTTCTAGCAGCAAACAGTGATCCACTGGACATTTTGCTGCCGCTGTGTTTTTAAAACTTTGTAGAGTTTGAAAGGATGTCCTTCCAGGGATGAATAAAAAGCACACTGATCTTTGAATTAGAGTATACTACTGCAGTATCTCCAGGGTGGAGAGCCTTGAAGGTCCACAAATGCCATAGTGAATAGCCGTGTAGTCCAGCCTTAGGAACCATGCATGGACTCGAAGTCCCATGGCCTCCATTCTTTGGCAGATTACCCTCCTCTCTAGGAAAGCACATGATAGGGTGGAGAATCTCTAGGAGTTGTAGGCCAAGGGGATAATTCTGTCATTGGCCATCCCATAGAAGAGGAGGAAGTCAACACAGTGTATCAAGGCCGTAAAGATAAATTGAAATACTTCAGACTTCCTCACACATCTGCTTCAGGGCTACATTCTGTTATTAGGCTAAATACAGGAGAGGGAGAGAGGAGGAGAGGGGGCGAGATAATAAAGCAAGCTATTTGGGAGCTCCTACTCGGGTCTTTTGCTGTTCCCTCATCCTTTCCTTTCCCCTGATGTTGGATGTCCGCAGGGTCCTTTGGGTAAGGTCTTCCAGAAGGTCCTTCTGAAGAGATCATCAGACTTCCTCTCCTGTTCACTAATAGATAGTACCGAGTTAATTTCACGTGGTCCACTGGTCTTGTGTGAGGAGGGCTTTCAATTTTAGGTCAGCAGCTCAGATCTCTTCCTATACTCTAATTGTATGTTTTCAGCTGCTTAATCAAAATCTGCACTCGATGCTTAATAGACATCTTGAAGTCAACATCTCCAAAAGCAATGCAATGATGACCCCTTCTCCTGATGTCACAGCCCCAAAGACCAGGTCCCTTTGGGTGAGAATGAATAGGTTCCTCAGTCTTAGTCGAAGACCACTAGGTCGGCCCAGAGTTTGGAAACTGTGCCCATCAATTTGCTTCTACAAACCAAGCTTGCTCACAAGTAGAGTCCCTGTGAATGCCTCCATAGCTCAGACCCCAGCTATGCATGAATGATGTACTGGACCCAGGCTACCCTGGATTTGAGAAGGGAGGAGATATTCCCACATCTCCTTCACATGTGCGTGAAAGGGAAGGTATATGGATCATACCCACTATGGATAATAACAATTCAAGTGATAAAAGGTGAGTAGCACAGACAAAATAAATACTGTAACAGTGAATTCCCATGAGTATGCTTATGTGTGATTATGTGTTTAAGTACACGCTGAAGCAATAGCTAATATCCAGAAAAAAAGAAATGTGGCTGCGACTGGAGAATCATAGAAAATTGCCACTAGAAATAGTAATTCTTAAAATGTTTATAGAAACACAAACTGTTTGGAGAAAGGGATAGAAAATACTGAATACACTTTCCAGGAAAATGTGTGTATGCACAGGTTTGGGTGCTTATCCTATAATTTTATGGTTTTATGAAACTCCTGACATTCTAGGCTCCAAGTAAAAAGCTGGTGAGCTTAATTAGCATGTGCGTCAAACAGAAAAAGGCAGAAAACAAAGAAGGTTTTCTCGGCTTGGAGATTATAAAGTCTCAATAAAAAGGCCTAACTAAAAACAAGAGGCGAATAAGCACTTCTTCACTTCACTTGACAATTAAACTGCCAACACTGAAGGGAGCTCCTAACATGGGATCTGGCCACCGTTAGTCAATTAGCAAATATGTAAGTCAGTCCTTTTGTCTCTCAATTCCAAGTAGATTATTGCCTGCATAACACCAACTTATTTTTTTAACCATTCTTACTGTCTGCCTTTGTAGAAATGTTTCACTTGAGCTTGCTTACAGCACTGCACCTCATCTTGCACATCACCTGGTGAATGCTCAGTAAGTGTTTGTTAAATCCAACAAAAGATAAAAGGATTGTCTTTCCAAGTCACATAAGCCACCAGAGGCAGAGCTGTAAGTCAAAACACAATTGCCGTGGAACAGTGCATACTCCAGGCTATCTCTAACTTAAAAGGTTAGTGCTACCAGCTTCTTAATGACTTTACAGTATAGGCATAGACCAGTCTTTATGTGCCCATGCTATGAAGTATGCCAACATGGACTAGCCCCACTTAATTTTCTGCAACTCAAAACCCTCTTAGAAATGTACCTACAGTGAGCTTAAAATAGCTTGCATTAGACCTTTTAATGACCGCATTCTGTGGCCGGTCCTGCTGCTCTGCTTTCGATACTCTTCAGTTTGGAACTGCAGGAGTCAGGGCTTGGAGATATAGACACTCACTCACAGCAGTACTGGGAGGAGCTTGCTTACGTGTGTTTCTTTTCTGATGCTTTTATTCATTCATTATAAAATTCTTTAGTAAAGTTTAGTAAAATTCAATGGATTTGAATAATGCAGCAATAGGAACAAAATACAAGATCACAGAATGCTGAAAGCTGATGAGGTTGAAGATTATTAGGTTGGTATGTAGCAACTGTTGTAAAAGGTGAAATATTTATAATTCATTCATCATTCAGCAATTTGAAAAGTGGAAGAAAAAGACAGAAGGAAGAAAGGAAGGAAGGAAAGGGGGGAGGGAGATGAAGGGAAAGAAGGAAGAATCAAGACGTGGTGTGTTCAGTAACTCCCAGTTAGTTTCTGTAAGGCTGCACATTGGATTTAGAATTGTGTTTAGGTATAGTGAGGAGCTTGGAGTCCCTGTATCTAAATAAAGAGGTAAATTTGCAATACATAGAATTATTAGAAAGCAATACAAGAGAGTATAGGTCAATTGCTAAGAAGTTTTACATAAGTATAAAAATAGAGTAGCCCAAATTACTTAGGTAGGTTGAAAAATAAAAAAGCTATCTGGATGAGGTAGAATTTGAGGCAGGCTTAAAAGATTACTATCAAGCAGAAAAAGAGCATAAATGAGCTTGAGAAACTGTATCTGGACTGATCTGACTAAAGTGGGAAAGTTTTGCTGGGAAGGAGAAAAAGCTACATGAGGAGGATGGAGAAAAATTATGGGAAAATTTATTTAAAATGCACTTGATATATCACAATGTTAGTAATTCCAGTAGGCTACTGATTGGAGAAATAAACTGCAAAGCAGGGTGAGAAGAGTAATGTGGTTTTAAAAGCCCCAAATTCTGTGTCAAGGGACCTAGACTCTATTTCTAATTCATCTACTTAATGGTGGTTATTATGGATTTGACCATTTGTAAGCTTCAGTTTCCTATTAATGATGATAATAAAATATACTTTGCATAGTTTTATGAAGATTAAATAGCATAATTGGTGAATGAATAAACACTATATAAGTTCTATATACATGCATATAGGAGCTCTAAAAGCAGAACTTTTTTTTTTGCTAGTGGCATTTACATAAAATTTTATTATGTGTAATTTTGTATTGAGCTATAATTGACGTAAAATATTGTGCAAGGTATACAAAGTGTTGATTTAATACGTTTATATATTGCAATATGGTTACCACCCTAATATCAGCTGACACCTCCATCTGTACCCTTAACATTCCTGCAGGATTCTTTAAGCAGGGTCAGCCTGCCATAGTAACCAGAAGGCAGAAATCCAAATATGAAATGCCAGGATAGTCAAACAAACAAAATGCAAGAACTGGGCATAGCTGCTTAGAGAATGATACCCCTGACTAAAAATGTAGTATCTGAGAGATGAGCAACTAGATGCTGTTAGAGACCCAAGCTTTTCTGTCTTTCTCCTTCACTGTCCTTACTTGTTGCTTTTGCCCTGGTGGTTGTGGCCTCATAGGCACCAGATGGCTGCAGCATCTCTAGTTATTACATCCATGTTTCTGATGAGCAGAAAGGGTGAAGGTATGTGACCCAAGCAAGTCTCATTTTATAGGAAAGCCAAAGCTTCTCTGAAAGACCCATTCTTTAAACTTTCACATATACTTTATTATCTAGATTGAATCACTGGGCTACCTTTGGCTGGAATGTGACTAGACAGAAAGGCTTATTGAAGGCTTGTGTAAACATCAAGAGACTTTAGGAATCTAGACTGATGTGGAGGGAACGTTAAGCTAGAGGTGACCAGAGTGTTCGGGTGGGAAAAGGTGATGTGGTCAGTGGGATTGAAAAGACGAGGGAATGTGGGTCAGGAGGGTGAGAGCCACTGAGAAGTCAGTTCAGTGGAGGGGAAGAGAGGGAGAAGGGCCGGCAAAGTAGTGTGACTGGGAGAAACCCACCAACTCTGAGCTTCCAGAGGTGGAAAGGTAGCCTAGGAAGTGCAGTTCTAGAGGACGGCATCTGAACAGTGAATGAGGAACGCTGAAAACATTGAAACCATGAGTTCCCAACAGTTACTGGATGAACTGACAGTAGGAATGCCAGTGTCACTGAGGACCACGGTGGGTAAGGAGGACAATACGAGTCACGTGCTGCTTGCTCATCAGGAGGAATGCAAGTTCTGGATGCGACCCACATTTGGCTGCCAACCATAGCACTTTTCAGCTGCTTCTTTGAGCAAGTCACTCAACCCCTATAAGCTTCACTCTCCTCCACTTTAGCAAGGAAATAATAATTGTCAACATCTCTAAAAAGCCACGACAAATAAATGAAGGTAGGCATGCAAAGTGTTCAGTACAGCACCCACACAGAGCAACTGCTCAGTAAAGGTCAGAATAGCCTTAGGAATATAGAAACCAAATGTGGGGAACCCAGCAGGACAGCAGGGAGACGTTAAGAGTTGGTAAAGAGATGAAGGCAAAGGGAGAGATGAAAACAGGAAATAAGATAAACAGAATTTCCCCAATATCAAGCAAGGACTTCAGCCAGCATCAAAAAGAGTAGAAAAAAAAAAGAGAGAGAGAGAGAAGATTATAAGGCAGGTTGGAGGAATGCACAGAGTTGAGCATGACAGTTTTACCTGTCACAAGTGCTGGAAAGGACTAGAAGTGTCTATTTCCACTCACTATCATGACCCATCAAATGTGTCCACTTTAAAAAATGGGGAAAAGCATCTGTTTCTTGAAAACCCAGAGCCTTGAGTGTTTGTGTTCTGTTATCTCAAGACCCAAGAACTTATAGTCAGAAGGATCACGTAGGACATCATCACATATGTGCTCACTAACACCAAATAAGCTTTCACAGAGAAAGTTGGTCCTTGTAACTAGAAAAACACCACATACAATATTTTATGTGGCTTTCTTTCCTAACATTTTTCCATTACCATGCTCAGCCTTCAAATATGTTTGACTCGTCATGACTTAACATTAATGAGGTATTTGATCGTAATCCAATAAATGGTATAGATTAAAACCATGCAAAAATACCATTTATTATATTATGTAAATAGTATATCCTGCTAAAATGCAGAAGAGGGGAAAATATCTTCCTGCAGAATTCACAAAAAAGTTAAGAAATCCCTCCTGACCACCCTCAATATTGATATCCACCACCTTTGGCCTCAGGTGCATCTATTTGTATTTTGTTTGGAGGACTTCTTCCACCCTTTTATCTACTGCTTCACTTTTAGATGTTACTGGGTTCCAGAACTTTGATGTTTCTATTTACTCATCACCATCCAAAAACAAAACTTGCCACATGTTTTATGCTGCATCACAAGGGTATTTGTGACACTGTGCTGGAAGATTGGGAGTAGGGGAATGTACCTTCAGGCCATAGTATTTGCATATGAGGACCTAATACATTTCAATAAGTGAGAATCACGGCCTTCTAACAACAAACCAGCTATTAAAACATTGCCATAAGCAAAATATTGAGGGTTAAACTGATTTTGCACAAGATGGAAGAGAATGAAAGGAAGTCACTAAACACCAAGGGTCTAATCTTTTTCACTATTCCTTATAGTCATAGATTTCCCCCAATTCTCCTCTGTACATTTTATAAAATCACTTTCAGGTTTATGGAAAAAAGGCATAAAGTGAGGTTTTTAAAAATGAGTTACATCGAAGAAAGAACTGCAACTAAGATTTTTGTGATTACTTTGATAGACTTCCAGTAGGAAGTATTTAGTTTATCTGCACATAGAAAATGAATATTAAAATATTCATACCCCAGGGCTACCAGAGAAAGATAACAGCTGTTGGTCTAAAATGTGGTTTCATTATGCAAGATTGGAATAAGCTTGTAATTATGAATTAAAGCTAGAGCAGTTAAGAAAAAGTGTTGAGTAGGTTTCTAACCCCGACATTTAAAATCATTTTTCTGTTAAGAAATAAAGTGTTCACACCATTTCCTGCAATAAGCTTTTAAGTGGTAGCAGCCATCACAGACTAGTTTTTGCTCACCTCAAAGAGAAATGTGAAATAGATTCTTCACATAAATTTCTTAATGATTTTTTTTCTCCTAAAGACAGTTCAAATATCTTGTACTGATCCCACATTCCGCACTAACAAAGCCATACTTTAATATTTCCTTTAGACTAAAGACATGGCTAATTTAAGCAAACAAGATATTAAAAAATTATCTTGGTTAATAATAGATTACAAGTATTTTCTCTACATGTATTCTTTCTGGTACATGATACCTTTATGAAGAAAATACTTTTTAATGTACTTACAATATAGATTAACAAAATGAGATATTATAAATACTATTTTTTATTTCAAAATTACTGAAATTAAGGGTATATGTTTAATTGCATTCTCATGTGGGAAAATCAAATAGTCTCTTTTCTTATGGTTCAATTAATAATCTATGGACGACTGTGACTTCAGTTTAAAGCAATTGATGTTATGAAACATAACCAACACACACAGGCACATGTAAGCAAATTACCCAGAACAGAGTAAACCACAGAATATATTCCCCTCTACCCGCTCTCTCACTGCTCTGCACTACAGTCTGTTCAGAAACTGGATAAATGATTACTGAAAAAAAAGGCAAAATATGATTGAATGATATGGATAGTGACTAAGAGAAGCTTTTGCATTAATGTGACACATTTCATTAAGAATGACAAAGCATTTTAAAAATATTTTTTGAGATTAAGCATTATTATCCCTTCCTAAACTAAGATGAAGAAAATGACACACAGAAATTATGTCCTAGACCCAAGGTGAACAATAGGTAAGTATTACAGAAAAAAATAAAAGCTGAGGAATTTTGTGTCCATTATTTGTGGGGATAGGATCTTTCAGTTATGTGTACCGTGCTACAAAGAAACACATTCCCCTACTACTTTCATGACTTTTAATACTAGCACTCTTCCTCCCTAATTCTAAGAAGCTTTTAAAAGACAAAAGGGATATCAAATACCCTGACTCTCCTCCAGGCTCCAGCTCTAGGGTCAGGGGTCAGAGTGGGACCAGACGGGACAGCAGAGAGCACACAGAAACAACAACGCAACTCTTCCTGGAGCTCCAACCAGCACGTTCAGGTTCCAGGTGCATGTGCAAAAGGAAATGAGAGAACAGAAACAATTACCTGGGTAATCTTTCTTACAAAACATGTTAAATATTTTAATTTCAGGAAATTAAATAAAAATACTTGCTATATTATTAAAGAGTATTAAGTAATTAAGTTTAAAGTATCTTAAAATAATCTTAAGAGTATAGCTGAAATGGAAGAGCAAAAGAGAAGTTCATCTCTATCATACTTTATTTTTGACACCCTTAAGAACCACATGAGCCAGTGGGCTTGTTCTGTTCCTACAGTGCGTGGTGGGAGCAACGTCAGAAAACGGAAGACAAACCAAACAACAGCAAAAATCCCCCACTCCTCATGGAGCTACATGAGCTTCCTCAGTAATGTAGTGTGACAAACAGGCCTTCAAATCCCTTCCCTAAACAATGACAAATGTGAAAACAAGTTGACTAAATATTGAAAGTAACCTATTTCAATATATTGGCAGACAAAAATAACTTGCTCATAATAAAGATAACTTCTCTGCTTTCCTTCACAGAAAGCCAGGAAGAAAAACTTTGAAAAGTATAATCAATTCAAAATCTCCTCTCCTGTTCACTCTAATAAAGAAGTTATAAACAGATATTAGAATCTAAATTTTTCTTAGATCTAAAAACTTGTATAGCTGAATTATAAGTAACCATAAAACACAAAAAGGATATATCCTTTTCTTAAGCAAATAATTAATGTAAGAACATAAGTTAATATTTTGACTGTTTAAATTATATAACCTTGTTGATGTTTTAATTAGAAGCTTATGAATAATATTATATAGCAATAAAAATATTTTTTAATTCCTAGTTATATTGTGGTGCTTTTTTTTTCCCTATGATAAAACGTCACCCAAAAGCTAGTAGAGAACATTAGAGAAATGTGGAAAAATTTTTAAAAGGGCTTATTTCTTCTTTTGAATGCCAACAAATGATTATACAGCAAGAATAGAACTCCATCCTCTCCCATGGTTTTGTTTAAATGTTGATAGAAAACAGCAACATCTTTAAAAATACCATACAAACAGTAATTCATCCACACTAAAAAAAAATTGAGATAGGTAAACAGCATCATCCCCCTCTGATGAAGAAATGGGCAGTGTGGTTAAGGTGCTCATCTGAGAACTTAGGCAAGGAGCCTCGGTCTTCAATAGTGAATAATTTCTTAACGCCAGTAAGACTCAGAAGGAGAGAGAAGACATACTTCACATTCCACTAGCTTCAAAACTTTTGAAAGAGTTTACCTGAGAGGTTTTGATTTGTGTTTATCCTCGGAATCTCACCCATTTATATTAATCGAACACTTTTCTTTGAAGATAGCGCTCTACTGCACAGACTTGCTGCACTATTTTAATTGAGCCCCTTTGGGGGAAAGTATCGTTTAAATATAACAATATATTCAGAACCCTAAAATAATTTGATCTATAATAAATTCTTAAGCAAGGGAGGAAGACCAGCCTGGGGACCCCGTGAGGGAAAGATTGCCAGGTATGGAGTCAGAGATTCACATAGAAGTTTTAGAAGCTTCTTCCCTGGAGACTTTTAAAAATAGAATAGACAGCCCTCAACATACAGCGGTAGGAGGCTCCATTATACTTTGTTATTAGAGAACTTCACAATAGGTTTCCTTAGGCTTGATTAAAAAAAAAAGTGGGAGGAGGGGAAGGAGAAGCCACCTGACGTGAAGAAAATTCAGTTTAAGAAATGCCTTTGATATGAACTAACTCTGTTCACTCTAATATGAATTCTCTGATTTTCACACTTGATTCTGAGAATAAAGTCTTAGCGGATTTAAATTTTAATATCTGTTTGCACTGCTTTACATTTCTATTTACATTTTGTAGAACTGTTTTGTTCACTGCCTATTAGGCTATTTTTAGAACTTCAGTACACACCAGGTCAAGAAGAAATTGAAAGTTGTTTCGTGTTTTGTTTTTTATACCCCTTTAACTCCATGATTCCTAATTTAGTTGGATATCTATGTAGACACATACCCGCAGATACATATGGTTTAAGAATAGCTTTTCAGGGGAAATTAACAATACTTGAAGTATACATACTCTTTTAATTCATAAACTATTGAATATATTGATCACAAATTCCACACAACTTTCTTCTTCTTTAATCATGATTCAAGACATGAACAAATCCATTTGAGACAAATCCTTTTCTCAGCAAAAAAAAAAAAAAAGAGAGAGAGAGGAAGGAAAGAAAATTCCTCCTAAATCCATGTCTGTGCTTACACAGTGACATGGAACTTTTCATTACTCATGCTCAAGACTTGGACCACTTTTTCACCCTTAGGATCAACAGTGTATATGTGAGGTTTTCTGAAGATTACTGAAATTTATTCTGCATTCTATTTGGTTAACTTCCATCATTTCTTTCTTAATTGAATTACATATTTAGTAGCATTTAAATAGGCTTCCCTTGAAAGTAAGTTGGATGTTTTGGACAGATAATGTTAAACAGCTGAAAAAATAGTACTCATATATCACAACTTCTATAAAGTTCTATGTGCTGTTCTAAAGGATTTCACAATTTCATTGCTTTCATAAGTTTCTGCATATAGTATTTGTTAGTTTAATGAAGCTGTAGCAACATAATCTTTTTTAAGATATATCAAAAGTCAAGTAGGCATCCGAATTTAAGTTAAAATTACTATGGGACAATCAATGCAAATAAACTCAACTAATTTGTCTATCAGCTATACAGATACCATCTGCACAAGGTTAAGTTTGCAGATGTACACTATGGTAAGTATATCATAATTTCCTATCTGTGAGTTGACATTTTTTTACCCCAATTATAAATTCATCTGTATTTTTAAGAAATGTTAATCAATGCAGAATATGTTAATTCTGCACTTTAATAAGGAACTTTCAGTAATACTCTAAGCTTTTCAAAACAGGGCTAAGATATTTATCTCATGTATTAGTTTTTGCTGCTATAATAAATTTTCATAAAGTTGATATTGTAAAGCAATGCATATTTAATCATGTTAGCTCTAGAGATCAAAAGTCTAACATGGGTTTCAGTGGACTAAAACTCAAGGTGTTGGGGTGACTGGCATTCTTTTCTGAAGGCTTTAGGGAAGAATCTATTTCTTGCCTTTTCCAGTTTTTAGAGACCACCACGTTTTTTGATTCATGGCCCCTTCTTCTGTCTTCAAATCCCACAGTGGGCAAGTGGACTCCTTCTCAGCTCTCAGATTTCTTCCCTCTGACCACCCCCTTCCACTATTGAGACTGTAATCCCATGTGACTGCATCAAAGCTACCTGGGTAATATAGGATGATATCCTTATTTTAAGGCCAACTGATTATCAGCAGTAATTCCATCTGGAATCTTCATTCCTCTTTGCAACATATTCACAGCTTCCAATGATTAGGACATGGACCTCTTTTAGAGGCAATTATTCTGACTACCACAATCCCTCCAAATCTAAACTATAGGTTTATTATAAAGTTCCCTCTTTCTAACAGACCCCACCTAATTTAAATATTACCTGAAAATATGTATATTCAAATTGTATAAATAACTACCCAAACTATTTCCCCACCAATTTAATGTTGACTATTTTTGTTTTATTGTTTACTTACATAATGTTATTTTCAAAATCCTTTATAAAAGATTTTGATATAAAATGCGTAAATGGTCTTGTTTGAGTTGGATCCTGTACCTTAGTGCCTGGTAGAGAATTTAGATCAATGTCGTCTCTCTATCTGGGCAAAAGGGGTCCCCGGCCTAGGTCCTCTGCTTTAGAAAACTCTTTTCTGGATCTTTTCTGGCCATGACCTCCTTGGTGGCAACAGGCCTATAGGGGAAAAAGGGGCCTGGCTACTCAGGTTCCTCACCCACCTTCCAGACACATCAGGGTACCTGGTACACATTTCTGCTCACGTGGCCCAGAGCTCAAATTCATAACTGTAGACTTCTTCCCACCCAAGGTTACCCCATCATTAATGCACAGTTTTCCCTAGTATCTGAAAGTACAGTGTTCATACACGGTCTTTCAAAGCCCTGAAGTGCAGAGTACTCCTTGCTATCTGACAGTTTGATTGGGCCACTACACTTTTACAAAAGACCTACATTGGAATTTGCTTTCACTAGCACAGAGAAACCCAGAGGATTTCACTTTTACCAAACAGAACCTTTTCCATACTAACACAGGTCACCAGTACACACCCCTGGGCCTAAGAGGTGCCTAAAGGTTGGTAAGAGCCTGAGGAGTGCATGGAGCTTGGAATCAGGCTGGCATCTTCACACACGGGCCTGCAGGGCTTTGTCGTGCACAAGGAGCAGGAGGGACCGAAGAGATGGTGAGTCCAAGCCAGAAGTTCCTGTCTAGCCTTCCCAGCATCATTGCTATAACTTATATTAGTCAGGGTAGGCAGGTAGAACATATTTATTTGGGGGCTTGCTAGTTTGATTTATGACTTTTAAGTATTTACACAGAGCGTATGTGGACTTCTATTTGTATATTCCCTCCTGAGGCCTTGAAAATACCAGGGGCCCATCTTAGATATCCTTATTCTGACATCTTAATTCAAATTAAATCTGCCCATCAAGAAAACAAGTTAATGTCTCCAAAAAAAAAATTTTTGTCACACATAGATTAGAATGTATTTAATTTCCCTTTCAATTCAAATATTTCTCTGAGACCATCAAAATTTGTTAATTTCAATGTTTCAAAAACCTCTATGATTCTAGCTTCACTTTTTTATTTCTAAAAGAGGAAGCTGTACATATATATATATATACATCTGAGTAAATAAGGGGTCAGAGTTAAGTTTATTTTAGTGGAAGCCAAAGAAACCATGAGAACTCTGGGGACTCAGGATAAACTGAGCACAAAGGTTCTCCACAGAGAAACTGAGAACAGAAAAGATAAATGAGCCACTCCAGGTAATGACTAAAGATTTTCATCATTGTTTCACCAATAGAATTATCATATAAAATCTGGAGAAATAATTCAACCAGGAAACTTTAATTGGCATTCATACTTATTCTTTTAGGCAATGAATAAAAGTTTAATTTGGCAAAAAGTATTTCCAGAAATACAAGTTCAGTGTTTTTTTATAAAATAAGACTGTGAAAAGTCACAGGGGCTTGCTAGGATGCAATGACCAATGACCAAGAGCAAATCTATGTAAGCCTGGCCTTGTGGACTAATAGCATCCTGGATAAATGTGCAGAAATCTCTCACACTGAAGATCAATCTTATTTTTAATATATTGCTTCAGTGTAACTATATTTTTAGCTATTCGTGTTATTGAAAACAAACAAAATAATTCCAGGTTGTTTTCTTATATCCAACCTCGCTTCGGAGAACTCTGTAAAGAAAAGACCTATTTCTAATTTCCTATTGATTATGACTTCTACAAATTATATGAATTTGACAAGGTTCATCCCTTTGAGTTTGAGCCATTAAAAAATCAATTAGTCTTTGTTTTGTAGAACTATTATATATACATACTATTGGATTGTTCTTTCTTGTAAGATCGTTTGATTATGTCTTTTACCGAAGAATGTTGGGAATTTAATTATGTCTAACAAATTACTAAGTCTTAGGAAGTGTTTTACAAAATATCATTCTTTACTTAATAATGGGCCAACTCCATATTTCATGAGTTTCCATTCATCTGACAGAGCTGTGGTGTTTATAATTGTGTATATAAAGCCATCAGTCTTCTAGAACCATCTTTAGCTGAGTGAGCCCCAAAGCATGGTCCATTCTGCTCAGATCTGATCAGCATCTTTATAGCTTATCAGCCTTGGGGTTCAATTTTGTTGTGGATGCCTTTATAAATGAGAACAATCACTGGTGAATCTGTTCTTCAGATTGCAAAGAGAAAAATCGAGAGAGCAACTTTAGTAGATTACTGTGTCATTGAGAATAAAGTACAAGCACAAATGCACCTAAAATAGTTCTCAGGGATGATTCTGTTGGGTGTACATTTTCAGTTTTATTTCAGTAAAATTAGATGATTGTTTTAGTTATTACTGTTTTTGAAGTTATGCTCTAACCCCAGGCCAGGGATGTGATCAATGCATTATCTAACAAAATCAATTTGTCCCAAAGTACTTGTTTTTTTAAAAGGAGAGGAGGATAAAAGAAAAGAGGAGTAGCAATAGATAGAAAGTGTAAGAATTATTTCAAGACTTTCTTTTTCTGACACGTGTGGGAAGCATTTTACACTTTTCAATCATTAGGTTCAACAGTATGCTTGCTTGCAGGGTCCAAGACAGCTGTGACATAGAAGCAAGCAACGAACAAATATGAATTATTTTAATGGCTTTTGCACTTACACAATTTCTCCAGAAAAGAGTTCGTGTTAATATTTCCCTCAATGAGTGGCTTTTTAATTCAGTATAAAAATTAAAGTACATTGTTCAGAGAAGAGTTTTATTTCTTACATATATTTATGAAAATCTTTTGCTGTGTTTAACGTAGATCAAACAAAGTGTCATCATTTAATATTTTAATAGAAGAAATAAAATTCCCAGAGATAAGGCTATCCAATATTCAAGAGCACATTTTTAATTTGTTCCGTTTCGGAAAGACCATGAGGTTGCCAAAGAAATTCCAGGGCCTGAGCAAGATAATTTTCCTCTATTATGCTTGAAATTCAGAGGAAAGAATTGCAATGTCAAAAATCCAAAGATCCTTACAGTTCCATTCCTGAAACCTACTTCTCAGTCTTCATTAACTATACCTACATCCTAGAAATTGTTCTCTGTACTTCAGGAGTGAACAGTGACATGAAGCCTCATAAGAACATGTAGTTCTTTGCCCATTTTGTATCTACTCCTTCTGTGCAGGGCATCCTATGCAATGGTATTTTTTTTTTTAATGATTTACCACACTGTTATGGACTTGAATGTTCACGTGTTGAAACCCTGCCCTCCATCTGATGGTTTTAGGACGTGGGGCCTTTGGGAGGCAGTTAGGATTAGATGAAGTCATGAACTCTCATTAATAGGATTAGTGCCCTTAGAAGTGTCAGGAGTTTGTTTTCTCTCTGCACTCTACCATGTGAGGTTACGAGCAGTCCACAGTCTGTGACCCAGAAGAGGATTCTCACCAGAAACCCACCATGGTAGCATCCTGATCTTGCATTTCCAAACCCCAGAACCATGAGAAATAAATTTCTGATGTTTATAAACCACCCCATGTGGGGGACTTTTGTTAGAGCAGCCCGAACAGACTAGCTCAAACAGAGACTTGAAAAGGGGAACACATCCCTAGAGTACTTTAATTTGTGCTTGTAAATGTTTTCAGTGACACAACAACCTACAAAATATCCTCTCTCGATTTTCAGTCCTTACCACAGCATCTCTTAGATCTGATCACATGTTTTGGCTACCGTGACACCGACAATCACTTTGGTTTGCTTAATAGACCGATGAATAGTGGAGCCAAAAATACCAGATCAGTCACCAAGATTTCTGATCGTCTTGGCCTCCAGCTCCTCATCTTGCCAATTTTATATGAGACAGACATCACAAGAGAACTTCTTAGAACTTGCAAATGATTTAAACAAATGTTTAAAAGTCTTCCGAAATAAGACAAAACTACTTCCGACCTCTAAAATTACAATGTATTACCCTCCCACTCTTCATCAAGGCTTATTCTCTCCGCCTTTGTGCACTTAGTTTCATGGGACTAAGGGGGGCTAAATGTAATTAATATGAAAAAAAACACTGAGTTCAATGCAACTGCCAACTTGGCCAGGTTATACTGTACTCAGAAGTTTGTGGAAAACTGGCTTTTAGTAAAACTGCACACACTTTAGGAGAGCCACGAAGCCAAAAGATAAAGAAAGGGGACAGAAGAGGACATCTCTGAGTACTGGACCTGTGTACATGTCTGATGGAGATAAGGCCCTCTTGTCAAAATATGATTGGGTCCCACAAAGACACACACTTGAAAGAATGAAGAATTTAAAAAATTTAGTGTCTGGCTCTTAGAGATAATTCAACCAGTCCTCTCACTCTTGGGTGAGGAGAAAAGGGGGCTTTAAGAACACAGTAGATAGATAAATAAATGTAAACTAAAAAGAGCAGTATCTGAGAGGAAAAATGGCAAATAGAGATATGTCTCTGCAAATAGGTCCAGTAACGAGCTTGGCCAGGGTATGGGTGCCTAAAGGCAATCAGAAAATAAATGGCTCCACAGTGGATGGAAGAACAGAGCTCGCCTCATGGCTTGAGGCAAAAGGCTGGGATAGAACATTCCCACCCGGGGGAAGGAGGCTGAAGGAAAAACAGCTGCTGACTGCTGGTTGAGACTGTGTCTACCCTGATGCCGGGGGCCTGGGGATGGAGGAGGAAGCAGCCACCTCCTCAGGCCCAGTGCCAAACGAATGCTAATCAGTGGTAACCAGTCACTGATTAATGGAATGTCCATATGCTACCAGGAAGAGATTCAGAGAAGCATCATAAGGCCAAGCTCTGGACTTGGGGCTGGAAAGGCTGAAAGGAAGCAGCCCCCTAGTCAAGGAAGAATAAGGAGAGGCATGGAGGAATGAAGAGAGAGAGACAGAGAACAAATGATGCAGAGGACCTTCTATTTGAAAGAAGTCAGCGAATTCAAGTATCAAAACACATGATGAAGAATTCTGTACTAAGAAAGTCAACCAAATTAATCAAGATAATCAAAACATGAATTCACAAGAAAAATTAATATTCACAGTCTAAGATTTTAATAAATTTAGGAGACATCTATGATGGAATAAAAAAATGTAGGGAGAAACAGGTAACTGAGAAAACATGTTTTGAAAATGAAAAATAAAGACAATTCATACAATAAAGATTTCAAAATTAAGGAATTTGAAGAGCAAACTAAATTCTAGACTGAACATAGATGAAGAAAAAATTTATGAGTTGAGCAATGGCACTAAAATATTTGGCTACCATATGGCACAAAGAGACAGAAATTGCAAATTTTGAAGAGTATTAAAGAAATAATAGATGATAATTTTCCAAAGTAAAAGAAAGTCATCAGTCTTGAGATCAGAAGTACATTTAGGGTGTCAAGGAAGATAAGTAAATATAAATCCACTCCTGGAAATTTTGCAGTGAAACTATGGAAAATAAGACAAAATGCAAAATCTTAAATGCTGTGAGAGAAATGATAAACTACAAAGAAATGGCATTTTGGCTTCTTATCAGCAACAAGAAATGCTAGAAAAAAACAGAATAGTACCTACAAATGCTGATAGAAAATAATTGTCAGGATCAGTTTTATATATAAGACTCATTCAAGAATGAGCCCCAAATAAGTCATTTTAGATATATAAAAAGAGACCTACCACCCTCATCACTAACAGATACTCCAGAGCAAAGTTAGTACAGAGGAAGAAATGGGCATAAGAAACAAAGATAAGGACAAATCTTCATACAATAAGCTGGTAAGTTTGATTAATAATATACTCTAAACGTGGTTGGGATGTTTGCTGATTTTTAATTAAACAAGAAAACTCCAAATAGCAATACAAAATGGGGACAGGTTGCTCAATGGTCAGCCAAAGCACATTTGGATCTTTTTTGTGCTTGAGAGGTGATTAGAACTTTTGAATGACTTTGGAATTTGTTAAGAAATTTTATAGTTAAGTATATGTGTTAAAAATTAAGAATAAGTGATAAACACAAACAATAAAAAGTAAAATTAAAAAATACAGATGCAACTAATAGCTTAAACTATTGCAAGATGGAGGGAAAAAAGTAGAAAACTGTATCAAACCAAAGCAACTCAGAAAAAGAGGGAACAGGCAATGAAAATAATATGGTAGAACTCCAAATCCATCAGTAATTAGGATTAACATAAACAAAGACTATTAGATTGGGTTAAATATTTAGAACTCATAGCAAAATCAAAAAGAAAGAATGAAAAAGGAATAGAAAAAGATTTATCAGACAAATCCTAATTAAATCTAATTAACTGTAATTATTCACTAATTCTAATATCTTTGTCACTATATTATAAAATTATTGCAATATAACTCAATGTTAAGAAAGGATTAATGGAAAATAAGTAATACTACATACATTAGGCATTGAACATGATTTTGAAAAACATAAAGCCAAAACTAACAGAATTTTTAGGGAGGAAAAAAAAATCACAAAACAAAATCATAGTGAGACATTTTGATATATGTCTCTCAAAAGCAGAGAAAAATATTAAGGATACAGAGACCTTGCAAAATAAAATTATAAATATTGATGACATAATTCATCTGTAATAAAATGTTTATTTAAATAATTTCTGACATACCCTGGAAAATATGCATTACTATCAAACCTATGTGGAACATTTACAGAACACGTGACCACACAGTGGGTCATAAATTAAGGCATAAATTTAGAAAAACAATATCACAAAGATCATATTCTCTGAAAAAGAAACATAAAATAGGATTCAGCAATGGAAAAACAAAGCTGCCCATAATTTGGAAATTTAAACTGGCACATTTAAATAACTCATTAGCTTAAAAAGAAAATAACAATGGAAATTATAAAATTTTTCAAACTTGAAATAAATAAAACCAAACAATGAAGGTACTTATTAAAAACTGAAAATGCGGCTAACATTCATAAATTAGCAGCCTCAAAAAAAGTCTTTTTTTATTTAAAAAAGAAATAACAGAGACTGAGGAAAATGAGTAATAAAAATTTCAGTTCAAAAGCTAGAAAAAGAATACTAATGTTAAACTGAAAAACTCAGAAATAAAATAATAAATACCATATAAAAGTCAAAATGAATGTAACAGAAAACCAACAAGCAAGAAATCACCCACAGAATGATTAGCTGCCTAACACAAGCTTGAAACCAAATCAGATGAAGATAGCACAAGAGAAGAAAGTTATAGATTAACCTCACACATAAATGGAAATGCTGAAGTTCAAAATAAAATGCTAGCCAACTTCAGCAGCTTGAAATGTACAGTACACACATTTATACACTGGCATATAGTATGGTGGGGAAAAATTGGTTTTGAAATCAGAGAGGGCAGAGTCTGAGTCCTGGACTATCTATTTATTAGGTGAGTCTGATGGTATTTAGCACTTAGGTGTTTATTTTGTTAATGCGATTTCAGTAGAAAGTATCTACACAGCTACAAAGCAGATGGTCCTTAATTTACTCAAAATGATGGAAATTGAAACTTTTATTGAACTATTTTGAGAAATCTTCACCTTTGAAGCCATTTATTTGCCCTTAAGAATATCAGTGCTGTAATATTTTTGTTGGCTAAAAGTAAATATTAACTAAAATACTTTTAAAAGTATAAACACATCCCAAGGTTGGCAACCCAGTGCTGTGTTTTGGTTTGCTTTTGTTTTTACAGCTAAAAGCAATGTTTTCTTGGTGGTTTTCTCTGTGCAGGTTAAACAAGAAAACAATTTTCATTTCTTGGCATTTCTCACCGTGCACTCTCACTGTGTCATGGTCTCTCTGGCAGAGGGTCAGAACCAAGCACAGAGTACAAACCCACAGACTCTACCTACTGCACCCACCTGAATCATACATCATTCAGGGGTGTACAGTGTCTGCTCTGACATGCTTGAATTTCCATGGCACTCCTGGTCCTGCAGCTCAGGAAGGCAAGCTGGGAAGAGCCATTGTCAGTACAATCTAGCTCCCAAAATGCAGCCCTCCCCCTTACCGCACCCTCAGGATCAGTGCCACAATTCTGAAAGAGACCTTAGAGATCTTAGTCAACCATCTTGGGAATTTGAAAGCCACACATTTGGTGGCTTTTGGGAATTTGAAAGCTACAAATTTGGTGGCTTGGATGCCAGAACAAAAGTCCATATTAATGGAACATGTCAACAAAAACAGGGTGATTTCCTTCCAGCTGCCAAAAGGACTTTTTGATACTGCAGCACCAGCCCTCCAAGAGCATCCTTCCTCCTGTTGGTGGGGAATACACCACTGAGACTCACCAGAACAATGTGCCACAGCTAGCCATTCTCAGCAAATGTTTGCAGGTATCATTTACTTTGCTAAAACGTTGCCACCTTAGAGTGCCTCTCCTCTGAAGAAATTTGTCAATGGTTTGGGAAGTAATATGAGAGCTACAGCCGGGAATTTCCCCTGGTATTTTCCTTTAGCCTATTTTCCTTCTACCCAAGATAACCTTGCACTTTACTTACGTGTGTAAGATGACCAAACCATTTCTCAGATGCCTGAAAACAACCTCCATGGCTGGAGGAAAGCAGCAGTCCCTCCTTCAGTACGTAACAGCATCCTTCAAGCCACTTTGTCCCACCATGAAATGCACCAAGTCCACGTTTCATCTTGGAACAAGCATAGTAATGAATAATATGGGTTTGATTGTCTTGGTAATGACAAAAGTCAGATTCGTCACCATTATCACAACGTGTTTAGGGATCGGCATGATTCTATTACAGGTCATACATACAAAGTCACGTATAATAAAAGTTCTGTAGCTTACTCAGCATCATAGAAGAAAAAATAATCATATTCTTTTATGCACATTTTTGTTTTATCTTCAATAGCTTTCCTTCTTTTTTTTTTTTACTTTCCCAAAGGGACTACTGACTGAACTAAATCCAAATATTAGAAAACAGTGTAGTGAATATTAATGCAAAACCTGCAGTATTCCAAGAGAAAGGAAGTTTTCATTTCATGTGATGATAAAGGCAGTGATAACTTAAATATTTTTAGTAGGCCTGGAGGGAAAGGAGGAATAAAAGAAATGGCATTGTTGAGTTTTTAAAGTAAAATTAATATTATCAATGTAATCATGAAAATCATCATATTCTGAGAGGAATGCTTCTCTAATTTTTATATGTGTGTATTGTCCAGAGGAGTTAACTACCTTATGCTTAACTTTTTAAAAAGGTTTCAGTTTTACCTTCCAAAATAAGTATCTTATAACCAGGGTGAATGCTAAAGTGCAAAATTGGGAAGCAAAAATTGCAACTGTTTATCTGACCAGAAAAGGTGAGTTTTATCCCATTTTTAATTGCCTCCAGGGAGAAGTTTCTTGGTAAAATCTATCCAGTGCTCAATCACTAATGAGACTTCCTTAGCTTTATTAAGGAAACATTTCGAGACAGAAACTCAGAAACCAAAGAGCTTAAAGGAATCAGTGTTGCCGCCTCTAAGAGCTTTCATAGATGTAGTCCACCATGGTCTCAGAAGGGCTCTAGCAAGCTTGTGTCAGAGCAAATGTAAAGGTGTGCACGTGTGTGTGTGTGTGTGTGTATGACTAAAGATGAAAAGGTACACTTAATTACTTTACTGTATTAAGTAAAAGAAAGCTTCAAAGAAATATTGAAGGATGCTGGCAGACAGCCAAACATATTTAACGGTTAGACTGGTGAGTGGAGTCTTGTTGCCTTATTCTAAATAAGGGTTTAAAGAACTCTGCCCTCTTCCCTGTCACTGCAATTCCTCTCTGTTTGCACATCACTCTCTTTCCATCCGTAAAACCCCAGGCAGCCGTCACCCATGCCCAGGCCCTGTCCTGACGGAGGGGAAGTAAGGAAATGCAACTCCAACTGAGGGTTTCCTTTCTAATTGGTCACGGTCACGCTATTCAAATAGGAAGAAATCTGCAACGCATTAGACGTTTTCCTCCTGCATTAATAGTCAGAAAAATTAATTACATTTTGTAGCCATTGCTATTATTGTTTTTTCCGGTTGGGAAAGTTCTCGAAGGGCTGTGCCTGGGTAGCAGCATGTAGAGTCAATTCAATTGTGCAAAAAGAAAACAGCTCTTAAGAGGTAGGTTTGTAGAGACCTATCTGTGGAGAGAGAAGAGGGTGGCAACGGAAAAAGGGCAAAGCACATGGCGGCCATGGTACCATGAAGTAGCTCACAACAGACTGGCCAGTTCAGTAAAATGCAATTCCAAGTAACCAACCATGTGTTTTTGAAATAATTAAAGCTGATCAAGTTGGGTTACCCTTGTAATCCTATCTTGCCCCCACCCTGCAATCCTAATGGAAACAGAAGTTGAATCAAACTCTCTGCCTAAAATCACAGAGGTGCTTTGGAGCATCTGAGAACTTAAACCTTTCAATGCAAATAGCCACACATAGACTCTGGTTTTCTTCATGATAGTTTAGACAGAATCCATTAACCTATTTTTTAAAAGTGTGCCTTTGGCAGTTTAACTCGTTCACTTCCAAAACATATATGTTATTATTGGGCATTTTCAGAGTGTGCATAAATTACAGCATTTTGGGGCTGGAGGCAGCCTTATGCAGCACCTGTTTAAATTTATTAAACTTCCAGATTAGGAAACTTGGCCCAAGAAGCTTAAGTAGCTGAATCCATGGTGACACCTAAGTAGTTGCAGAGTTGGGACTGGGCCACAACCGATGTTTCTTTATAAAATAATGGTAGCAGAAAATCAAGCAAGACTTATTTCCTTCCAGAGGTAACTCTGTATTATTTTACAAACTTGACAGAAATGTAACACTCTCTAAATAACTGAAACTCAATAATATATTTTCCATATTCTATGTTTTTATGTATTTACACATATGCTTCACATACTTTTTAAAACAGTCAATGGCATATTTACACAGACAACTCTAAATCTCAGTCCCAGAATAAGAAAGAAAAATATTTTAAAAGCAGGATTTTTCCTTACAATATATTACAAGGTATTAAGTAGTTCAATGCTGAGAATCATATATATATGTCTCCTTTAAAATTATGTTTTAACACTATTGTAATGTATGCAATGCTCCTTCTATTTCATATGTTTCCTGTAAAGTATCAGATAATCATGAGAGAGGCATTATCTTACAATTACTTGATTTGTTACAGTGACATTCAAAAACTAATAGCAGAGAAGCAACAAAACAAATACTTTTGTATATGTGGCTTTAATGGGTTATAGTTCTTCATGGCCTTGACAGAATTTTCAGACTTTTAGCTACTGAGATTCCAAGCAATGGCATTGCAGCTTGGATTGTGGTCATTTGTCTTTTAGTGGTAATTTTTTTTCATGGAAATATAAAGATGGTCAATATATAGGAAAACTGCTATTTTTCATGTAGTTTACAAACACACATGGTAGGCACCTCTTGCTTTTGGTTATCCAGCTATCCTTCCTTCTGATAATGGTGCTCAGTTCATGTGGTTCTGGGCATCTAAACTCCCTTTGCTCCCAACCACCACTTCCAAACTCACTTTATCTCCCACCTGCTTTGTGGAATCATGACCTAGACCTAACCAATCGATTCCATCCTGTGGTCAAGAGTGATTTGTTTGAAGATGGGCACAGAATGAACTCATTCCAGTATGACTGAACCCTCAAACTTAGAGTGGAATTGTCATGAGCGAAGTTTTCTTTGTCTGCTAAGAATTACTGAGTTTAGAGGTTGAGGGTAACCATTTTGCCAATTTACAAGGAGACCATTCCTGAAAGAAATGACACCACACAGGGAAGTGGAAGGCAGAGAGAGCTACTGATGCTTTTAATATTAACCACACCTTTGGAGCTCTTCATGCCTAAATACAGACTGCCCTTGGCATTTCAGTGACACGTGCCAACAAGTATCCCCCCCACACACCCTGCCTTTACTTGTTTTTACTTAAATCAGAGTAAGGTGGGTTTTATTCCCTTGTAGCTAAAAGACTTTCAGCTAATATCAAACATCAGAAGATTAAACTAGAAAGTGACAGGAATCTTTGAATTTGTCCCTCACACTAATTTTACCTATGCAAATAGAAACCATTTCAAACTTTGAACTCTTAAAGTTTTCTCAATCTAAATCCCACCTTTCTCACAGCTTTCTGAGGGTCCACTTTCTGGGATGACATTCTGGCTCTTGAGAATCCCAGAAAGCCCTTCAAATATAGAGAAACAACAAAAGTGAGCAATATTTTTTTCCTCCTACTCCCATTAGCAGATCAGTTAGCCTAAAGCAAAGCATGAGAGGATAGGCATATTCAAGTGGGGTCTGTGACGCTGGCAACAAAAGCCTAAGAGACATAAGTGTTTTACTCAACTAGGAGGATTTGAGAACTATGATGGAATTCTGATGTCAGGGAGTGTAGGTATTTGGCCATAATATTTTAGAGGTTTTTAATGAAATTATGTTTAGAGAAAGGTAAGTAGTCATGTATATCCAACTGCATGATCTTAAAAAGTTCATGATAATATTTGGATATATCTAATGTGAAAACACATCAACAATTTTAATTCTAGCCATGCACTGTGCTAAGTTTCTTCCACATCTTCTCAAATGCCTGATAATGGGAAATTTTTCGGTGTTCTGGACATTGCTGTTTTCTTTCTGCCCTCCCTACTATTCACAAAAGTACATTTAACAGAATCACTGTTCTGGGATCCCATATCATAGTGTGATTGAATATTACTATGTGGAGAATATTGATAGGACTCATATTCTGCCATATGTTTTAGTATTTTGAGTTTTTCTGAGAACATAAGTTTGAGATGACCTAAAGTTAATTCTATAAGAAACCATAAAATACAAATATGATCTTGAAGAAGCTGTCACTTTGCTTTAAATAACATTACCTAGCTTGTGAAAAGATGCTATTTAATTGTATTAAAGTGTAACAGCATCATATATTTATATAGATCTTTCAAGTTTAGAAATAATCTCAACCCCACAACAATCCTACCAGATAGATTCAAGAGACATCATGCCTTCTCTATTGAATAAGGAAAAGAGGCTTAAATCAGGCAGCTGGTAAACATCAGGCTTGTTTGTTTTGAGTTGGTTCATACCATTGGGTTGATTATCAAAAAGCACCCATTCAGGAGCATTTCCTCCTTAAACATCAGTCCAGGGTATTCCCTATCATGGTTTCCTCTCCAAAATCAAAACTTGTATCTTGCATATAGACATTTCTTACAAACGATTTTTCAGTGCATGAACAAATCTTTCCAACTTAATTAATCAGTAAAACCTAGTGAACATATGGACCTATATGTTATACATGTATTACTATGAAACCAAATAAGCTATGTATAGCACAGATAGAATTCTTAGTGAATAGCCATACCTTTCTCACCAAGACCAGGCAACATCTGGTTATAAGTTGCTAAACACAAGGTCTCAATTATAGTCTCATTTTATTATTATATGTCAAAATTTTTCTCCTAACTGGATTTCTTGTTTTTTATGTAATAAAATCTTCATAAATATACTAGCTGTAGAAACATCCTTTACCTCTCTCTACAAGGCCAATGAACTCAAGGTCACATCTTAACCTTGGTTTTCTGGGTATCCAAGTAACCTTTTAACCTAATTAACTTAATATGTCTTTAGTCTTCAACTCACTCTACTCTTCTTTGCTATCTGAATCATGGTGATCCTTCTAGAACAAACTTCTCTTCCAAGCCAATGATTCCTTCAGTTTAAATACCCTTGGAGAAGCCATTTATTCTGGTTCCATGGTTTTGCATGGGTAGAAACAGTTTGAGTAAACCTTGTATTTTCCATTTCTAAATGTAATGGGAGAAAAAAAAACAATTTTGAAATACTAATCACTTTTTCTCATAATAGTTTACTAACCTAACCCACCCTTATTCCTCCTTTTACTCAAGAATTTAAACCATTAGGTGTGTACTCCTCACTTGCTTTCCTGCCTCTGATCTATTTTTTTTAATTCCTTAGACAAATGCTAAGGAATTCAGGAAACTATAAATTACAGCAAAAGGTTTAAGGAGAATAAGATTTTATTAATAAAACTGGGTTATATTTCCCTAGAGACAAGAGACAAAGGGAGAATGTTCCAAGGGGAACTGTGAGAGAAGATACTTTGGTGGGTTCCAAAGAGGATCCCAACACACTTTTCCCTAGGAAGGACTCTTGAAGAGGTGGTAAAATGCCAGAGAGGAAATAGCCTAACAAACTGAGAGTAAGGAGGTCTTGATGATAGACTCTTAGAGATTTCTATGACCCAGCATGAAGGCAAGCAGCAGAATAAGCCTCTGACTCTAAAGATGACATAAATGCCGAAGAAAAAGCTTGAAGGCCTAAATTAATGACCAAAGGCCAGTACCACTCACAGTCAGAGTTATTTAAGATCTTAAGAATTAGATGCAACTCCATGGAAAATTGAGTGTACGGAAACCCCAAGTTAACTGCAATTAAGTCTGGTGACCTGTTGACGTTGGTCCTCAAAATGAAATGAAATTGATTTCTAGAATAAAAAAGAACATTATGTATCTCACAAACAGACATTGATGGAGATTCACACCCCCTAGAAAAAGATAAGCTCCCCAAAGAAATCAAGGAACAATATGACTGTGCTCAATAGGAAGAATTTCAAAAAAATACTGTTAAAACAACAGAGAAACCCCTTTTCACACTTTTAAATCTTCTTGTTATTTTTTTGTCCCTCCACATAAAGGTTAGTGGACAATTTTATGCATGAAATTTACTCACTCCACAAATATTCACTGAGTTCTTTGCATGTACAAGATGCTATTCTAGACACTAAGAAATACAGAGACATATGCAATGTACAGTCTCTTCCCTCAATTGATTTATAATCTAATCGGAGACAGGGAGACAGATCAAACCATTAATGTAGGATATTGGCATGTGCCAAAATCATAGAAATGATAAATGTTTTATCAGTTTAGACAACTGAGTGATGAGTGTGCTGCAATTGCCAAGGAAAGCTTCACAGAGAGACGTTTTTCAAACAGTGGATGAATACACTTTGGTAAGAATGAAAGCATTTTAGGGAGTTATAACCAAGATTTAAACTGCATAAGATAGACTAGGGCAGGACGGATAGTGAACGGAAAACTCATGTCAATATCACTGAGAGGGACTTCCGGAAATATTCTAATTAAAATATTTTTTCTTTGACATCTGAAGGCTAATTCCCCTTAGAAATCTTTAATCAGCTGAACTATATCACTTCTATTAAATCACTTTTTAGTAATGAATCCATAGACTTGATATATATTTTTAGTGCCCTTTGAGATAATCTCTTCCTTACCATCACCCAGTAATTCTAATAAAACCAATTCACTCACACACACACACACACACACACACACACACACACACTCATTCACTCACTCACTCACTCACACACTATTCTTTATGGACTGAGATCTAGATGAAAGTAATGTGACATCTTCCACCTGCATACATGCAATAATTCCCACAATCACAACCCCTATCACTCAACCTAGACATCCTCCCAAATCCTCCTTTGTGACTTAAAAAGTATCACTCCCATCCTCTTTCAAAATAGAGTTTAAATTTAGAGAGCTGGTAGAGCTGGAAGGAGTGTCTCTGATACTGTTTCTATGAGCACTTGCCTCTTTACAAACCCTACATCCCATGCAAAAGTCTCCTGATATGGCCTGCCTTGTTCCTAAATTGCCGGTAATTAGGATTCTTCTCAGCAACGGAGAGTGCCATGAATCTTGAGCAGAGAGGAGGAAATTGGAAGGGTTCCAGAACCTTTCCACTATTGGCTCAACTGGCTTAATTGGTAGACATAATGTTTCTGTCTTTACTGGAGATGATTATGTGAAGTGTGAGTGAGGAAAAGAAAAAGAAGTTTTAAAAATTATTTTTATGCCACATAATGTTTCTTAAAACCCCATCAAGAAGTCCACCAGCAGAGGGAACCCTAACGGTGTACTCATAATGCCCAGAGGCAGGTCATACATAGAAAAGGAAAATCTGGTAAAAGAATACAAAGATATTTTCATAAGAAATCAAATCCAATCAACACATTTCTACCAAATCCCTACTATGTGTGAAACCAAGATATCATTTCAAAAGAAGTAGTTTCGAGAAGCAAATACTGACATATAGAGACTGGATTCCTTTTGGATTTGTCTTCTGGCAGTTGACATTACACCAAATTGATTCTTGTCATATACATGGACAGCCTCAGGTCTGATGTCCTGGACTGTTTCATCTCATCATCACTGGGAACATCACTAAGCGATTTAATAGATTCTTTTCCAGCTAAGAGAAGCAGTGCTCAATACCAGGTTAATGAAATTTTTGTGCTCATTGCCTCCGCATACATCTTTTTACTAAAGAATGCATGGGTTTTAAACAATCATATGGACCTCTATTCCTTAAGCGACCATGGTAAAATTCTTAAATTATTTCTGGTTGGTACTTTATCTGTGCAATCCCTTCTTGTCTCTGCGCCATTTTTATAGATGTAATCAATTATTTCAGTCAAGCAAAATACACTGCCAACTCTCCAGAATTCCTAGCACGATTTTAACTACCAGCTTGGGGTTTTATTCAGTATGAGCATAAAAGTTATTATATTCTAATTGCTTGTGATTGTTACTACATTGAGATTTATTTTTGTTGGTTATTTCAAAAGACTATTAAAATGAGTTTAGCAACTTCATTCTGGTTTTCCTGATTGATTCTATTATTAGGATTGTGGAAGCCTGGGGCCTTTTGGCCTTACTGAACATCTTGAACAATTTTTTAAGCAGTTTGGGTTTGGCAAAACCTATTTTGCCAAGAACATTACCCTTTAATTTTTAAAAACCATGTGCATTTTAAGGAAAATGCAACCCATGTGTTCCTAATTCCTCTGTACTAAACACATCAAAATGTTTTGTAAGAACTGCTTGATTTCCAAGAAGCTTCGTGAGCCTTCCTTATAAGACCTTTTAAGTTATTTTCTTTTAAAACAGGAAGTTACTTTTGCCAAGGATAAGGTTATTTAGACACCAACTGTTTCAAGACTCATGAACTAATTGGACATACTTCATGTTATTCTGGGATATATTTACTAAATAAAATGGTAGCCAAAAAGACAAAACCCCATCTATAAGAGAACCAAATCAAATTCTAAAAAATTTCTTTAAAATATATGTATGTTTTCTGAGTCCTTGTACATTGAAATACTTGGTTATAGATACTCCATTTGATGAAAACACCTGCTGCAAAGGAGTCTGCTAAAAATAAGACTTTTGATTTTGCTTTTCTTCATTCTAGAGAAGATATTCTAGAACTTTATTGGAATATCTGTTTTCAACATGTTACAAATTAACTTTTCCCAGAGGATTTGGAAATTTTAATTCAGTTTATCATTTCAGTGTTTTTAATCTCTAATCCCAACAGTAAGAATAGAAAGAATATTAACAAACCAGAACGAAACATGTATGGTTTTACGTATAAATGTGTGTGTGTGTGTGTGTGTGTGTGTGTGTGTGTGTGTGTGTGTGTGATCCTAGATCTGCCTGTGGGCACTCAGGTATCCGCAGCTTCCTCATTAGTCTCTCAATGAAGAACCACTGAACTTGACTCCTCAAACCAGCAAAATTTGGTCATCATTCTTCCTATTCTAGATTCATAGACTGATGTGTCAAGCACAAGTCTGTCACTTTGAAAGGATGGCACCTGTCTCCAAGATTCCCACAGAAAGAACAAACAATCTACCAGGCCTATCCAGCTGGTTTCTTGGATATTCTGGTATTCTCTTTTTTTTTTTCCATTTTACTCTCAAATGTCATATTTGAAGAGAGAGGGAGCAACCTTCCCTCTGCCTCAAGCTGCAAGGCCCCCCCTGCTCACTTTCTCTGGGCTGGAGCTCCCTCAGAGCCACCCCATTTTGGATGGTCCTGGAGGCAAAGACCTCTGTACCCACAGGCCATGCTGCTCCAGGCCTAGCTCAGCCTCCTCTGTCTCTGTCACCACACTGCCTGGCCTGGGGCTCTTAACTCCCATTCTCAAGCCACCCCAACACTGAGGACTCACAGATACCCCAGCAGACAGCACAGCAAAGCTACTACAAAGGTAAATTTTTCTGATTTGCTATTAGCCATATGGTTGGTATTCAGAGATAGAAGATAATAGATGTGTTAAATAGCTTGATGGTATCACAATGTATAGGTATATCAAGTCACCACACTGTACACTATATGCAATCAACTGCATACATCAATTACATATAACCGACAAATATGTTGTGTGCATATATATATAATTTATTTGGCAATTACACCTCAGTAAAGATGGGGAAACTAGAGAAATTATGTCACTGGCTCTGTTGTGACTATAACATTGTATGTTAACATCACAGTTTATTCTAGTTTAAAGTGTATAAATGAGAAACACAAAACAGACAAGTGGTTTTCATCTTCCATGGACCTGTTTCCTCATCTGTAAAGTGATGTAAGTAAGTGGATGGAATAATTCCAAAGGTTATTTCCCGCACAGACTTTTTATGAGCCCATTCTTAACCCACGAACTTTCTGGCAATTAAAGGAGTCATTGGCAGTTGGTTTTCAGGGCACATTGTGCTTCCTAATGGGGGTATTTACTAACCGAACCCTGAGTTTCTTCTGTGGGCCAGACACTTTGCTAGGATTAGGAATATGAAGAAGAAAGCAGAAAGAAACAAGTTCTACCTTCACAGGTTGCCGATGAGCTTATTTAAATAAGCATCCAAACAGCTACGCCAACATTGATTAGAATTTTCATTGAAAAGGAAGAAAAGTAGAGGCTGGAAATTCTCCGTACTTGACATGGAGATATAAAAACAGAGGTTAATCAGTCTTGGGATAGTTTACAAGGATGCTCTGTGTCATGGAAATTCTAAGGGAGCTGATCAGAAATAAGGCTGACTATCCTAACAGGCTGAAAGAAGTTTAAAATTTATTTTAAAAGCAATGTAATGCAGCTCATGTCCCTTTCAAGTTTAACTTATTTTGCACACAAAATATACTTCGTGTCCTTCCTCTTTTTATTCATTTCAGAACTATAGATTTTGTCAGTTTCAAAACAATGGAAACATAGTGTTTGAATGCCTGTTTGTTTTTGAATTCCTGTTGCTTTAGTTTGATTGTATTTCTGTGTGATGCTTTCCTGGGTGTTCTCTAGCACTCCAGTGTACTACAACTGCCACCCAGAAAAAGGAATAAGGACCATCAGAAACTTTATTGTAAAAAAATCCTAAAGTCGGAAATAATCAAGATTATAATAATCAAAGCCAGTCATAATGAAATTTTTAAATTGTGAGGAGTAATATTAGAAGAATATTCTATTTCTGTTATGCTATTTAAGGATTAAAGAACTTCATGAAATAAATAATGTACAATAGGTTGCCTGTATAAGTGCTTGAAATAAGTAAATGGCAAGTCATTTATAATTTTCTACTCATTTAACCTAAAGATTTCTGAGTGTACATCATCAACATGTTTACATTTAATCCCAAACCAAAATTATTTCCCAAGTAAATCATCTATTGGTAACATCATTATAAACAGATCTGCTCTTGTGATTATGACCCAATAGCAAAATGTTAATGAATTGTTCTTAATAAAAAGCTGATGCTTCAAAATTGTACAGAATTTACCAATATGTTGCAAATTCAAATTTTTATGCAAGGTTGGTAGTTTTCTTTCATGGATAGCATTTGATTAGAGCATGGATGGGGAGGAGAATTTCTCAGATCGAAGCAACTAAAGTATAAATGGCCATCTCCTACTATTTTTTCTTCATGCATATTGTGTTTGACAAAGAAATATAATATATTATATTTATTATAAAATATATAAAGGAAGAAAAGGTGGGCCAACCATGCTAGATTTATAGTTAAATAAGTGTAATTATTTAATTGTGGTAACTTTGAATACTTCCCTAGTGATGGTGGATGGTTCAAAGATAAAGGGATCCATTTTATAGGTTCATAAGTAAATGTTTTGGAGTTTTAAAAAATTTTATCAGCCAAAAAAGCGGCATTGGTCTCACCTATAGTCACCAAAAGTATATTCTTTCTACCTTCATTTCATTACCTTCTGCAACATACTGGCCTTTAATTCCTGCAGATGCTGAACTTCAAGGTAAATTATGTGACAGTCAATTTAAAAAGAAATGAGTCAAGACCCAGATTTATGAAAAATGAAAATGGAGTTTTGGCAGTTAGAATTCTTTTGGTGTTCTTTATTATCTTTTCTATTTCTCAAAAAAAATTTCTAGTTGTTGTAGTTCAGTGGGCAAGACACTTAAAGCCAGTTCATTCATCTGTAAACATGGAAGTTAAACAAGATGATCTCTAAAATACCCTTCAATTCTAAAAGAAGACTATTGATTCATTTTCTTCTCAGTGTGTTAACTGTGTCTTCCAAGTTGTATTAAAAACATCTTTCTTCCAGAAATGTTTCGTTCCTGCTTACCCAAACATACACATAATTACCTCGAATTAAAACAAGATTGTAAGTGCACCATTCACTTTCAAAACATATGGAAAAACCAAGCCAATGAGAATGTTATGTTTTGATTGTGGCAAAATCACTTTACAAATAATTTTCATGCCCAACTACCATGAGTTTAGACCAATTAACTCGCTTCTCCCCACTTTTATTTCATCCTCAGAAATAGATAATTACTCTCTCATCTTGTAAAGTAGGTGTTAAAAAACTTCTTGATCATTGGGAAAAGAGCAAAACAGATACAAAGCAAAACTTTATTATATCCTTTTACAAACTTGTATATCTGCTTTGGAGAACTTGATTGGCTCAACCATCAGTTATTTTTGGAAGGACATGAGTGACAAGGAAGACCCTGGATCTAAAATTCAAGTTATGGGGATTCAGATAAAATCCAGTGTGATGAATGTTAAGCTATTGTTGGAAGAACGCAGGAGTGTCCCGTAAAGGAACTAAGCACACAAATACACCGCTCATCACTTTTGTGTCCCTGGTGTATTTGGGAGTTCAGGACTCAGCCCCTTAGAATTCCCATGACTTCCACCCCTAAATAATGAGCCATCTATGTGTTTTGATGTCATACAGGCACCGTGAAAGGGTCGATTCACTGATTTCATTTTGTTTAGATAATTATCTCAACAAGTCAAGGGATGATCATGCTCTACCACCTGAGCACTGACCCAACACCCCGAAACAGTTAGACTGCTACCCCTTTGTACCCCTTTCAATATAGGAGTCCTGCCTTAGTCCTGTTTGTTCCCCAGCACTACCACTAGGCACACAGTAAATGATAAACATGTGCTACATAAATAAAAATAAAGTATCTGATATGTAGTTTCTTTCAGTTAGAACAAAAACTGAACATGAACCAAACAATAAAATACTATTATTTACTCAGTATTCACTGGTGCCAGCCACCTTACCTTTAATCTTTAAAATTGCCCTCCTGGGCATCATCATTCCCATTTCACAGAAGGAGACATTTCTAAGAAATTAAGTAATTTCTTTGGTTGCTATTATACAGCTAATAATCCATAGCCCAGGTCTCAACCCACATGTCTGGCAGTAAAGCCTGTGGCCTTTCATCTCAGCACACTTTCCCTCTCTTGTCACTGTTCAAATCACCACCCATCCCACTTCCATGTGACCTTATGACCCTACCATGGAAAAGCATGGAGATGAGTATCTAATTTAATCTTCTAACCAGATCTCCAGCAAATAATCCATTTGTCTCATGGGCAGGTTGCTTTGTTTTGTTTTACCAAATGTTTTTTAAAACTTTTCTGTCAGAGGGAAACCTTGTCTGAGAGGATATACATACGCCAACACAAAAGAATCACATATAAGGGCTGATGAGCGTGCTAGGTAACCTCTCAAGGGAACTGCAGAGAATGAGGCAGACAGGGGGGCAGGAAGGATGACTGTCATGGTCCTCCAGCTAAATCAAGTCCTCCAAAGTCAGACTCTTGAGCCACTGGGGCTCTTACACGTTGGAGGTCAGCAGACAAAGAAGCTGGCCTGGTCCTAAGGCAAAACCCTCTTGTCCTTCCTCAGATGGGTGTGTGGGTGAAGGAGGTAGGGACCAAGCACTCTCAGATCATGACTTGCGGATACTTAGCCCATCCCCCCTTTCAATTACTTGTGTTTGGGGAAATTGAAGAGCCAAGCTGGGTCTCAGGATCGCCCAGCAAGCAGAATATGAACAGCAGCAGCCCTGGCTTTTGGCCAGGTTTCAAGCATCTCTTGTTGTCTGAAGTGGGGCCTGATCCTTATTGGTTATACATTTTTGATCTGAAAGTCCCTTGAGTGCTTCCCAAACATAATCTGAACCAGCCCCTGTGCACTGAGGGCAGCGAGAGACTGAAGGAGGAGGCAGACCACTCCAGGTTGCAGGTGGCAGCTTTAATAAGCAACAGAATTTAAACATCTGATTTGTCTTGGATATAAGTAGATCTCCTCACCCACCTTCCAAATCTTGTAAGGTTTTATAGAAGCCTTAAGGGAAACCAGTCACATGTACTGTCCAGATGATCCCAATACCACATCACTCTCCCAAGGCTGTGTCCTTGAGACAGCGTCTGGGAGCAGAGAAGGCAGGCAGAACCCACATTCCAAGGATGGGTGGGGGCAGGGTTAAGGAGCCTCCAGTTGCTGGTGTCCAGCTCACGGGCCCACTAGTGGTCACGTCTTCTCAAGGACCTTCCCCAATCTACATCCTCCCTAAGATTAGTTAATTTATCATGTTATGTTGGCTCATTCACTCCAAAGGTTGCTGCATCTTGGGATTATTTATCATTTCATCAAATTCTTCATTCATGGAGTGTCAACACATGGTTTAGACCAGAACCTAATGTTTGCCTTCTTAAAAATATGAAAATTTTTGTTATTTGATCTTCTTTCTTCAGCTTCCAAGAGGAGATAATCATAATGAAATATGACTAATCCTCAAAAACTCGCTAAAGTTTTATATTTATAGCTACTATGCATACACATGTATGACAAATGCCATACCTCTATTTGTCATAAATGTATAATTAAAACATTTTCCAAGGATTGTGCAAACTGTTCTATATAAATTATCTCACAACAAACCTAGGAGATAATGGGAGAAATTGAAGCTTGGGGAGGTGAATACAGAGTTGTATAGCTATTTAAACAGACTTTATAAATATCCATGACTAAATAGATCGCTCACAAGTCCATTCAGGCAAATTAATTACATCTTCTGAAACAGCAAGAACTTAGTATTTGCATCACTATTTTTGCTGTTTCCATATACAGATTTGCATTGATAATCATTGTTTGTACGTGTCCACTCGTATTGTCAAAGCTTGTCAGCTCCTTAAGGCTATAGAATCTGATAGAAACTATGAACAACTTTCCCAGAAAAACCCATGCATCTACCATAGTTGTTCCCACAATTTCAGAGTTGGAAGGCCTTCTGTAGCCTTTCTGTAGGCTTATTTCCTACAGATCCATGAACCAAGGCTCAAAACTCCTTACATGCTCTTCTTCCTGCTTCCTGCCTTCTATAGGCCTGTGCCTTGCATACTTTGGTCCTCAAGAAATATGTTAACTTTGAAAGAAAAAGATATGTGCTATAAACTTTGAAAACTTTACAGTCCAGGAGGCTTTAATTATGGCTTACCAAAGAGGTGTCTTTCTTTCTTTATTATCATATTCTTGAAAACATAAAACCCAGGGAAGAGATAACTGTAAGTTGTGTTCTCTGAGCCTTAACTTTGGCAAGCACTGTAGGAGATGACACACTTTTATTGAGCTGTTTTTGTCTTACATCAAAAACACTGATGGTTCCGGAAGACCCAGATATACCCATGTTGATTGCTTTATGCTGTAGATATTTACAGAGATGCCAAAGTGGACATTAGCACTTTTTTCTGGAAAGAAAAGACTCTCTTTTCTTGGATTTTACTAACATTTTTAAAAGAATTTGGCAGATCAAAAGTTGAGACTGTTCAAAATATGCCGTCTTGATAAAGCTAAAGATCAATTGAAAGATTTTAATCTTCCTATGAAATTCACATATGATTTCCTTTTGTTTCCTCCTAAAACATTTCAAAGTCTAAATATTTTCTTTGTTGTGGGATCTGTAGCAGAAATACCTTAAATCCAGTCTTCTGTTCCATCCGTATGCCTGATTCTGAACTTTGTGATCTCTTGCCTAGGTGTTTAGAACAGCTTCCTGTCTCAGAATTCCTTGGCCAAACTAGTGGGTAGTGACTGACACTAGCTATTTTCCTAAAGATAAAATCTAATCATGTCATTCACTTGCTTTAAAATCTCTCTTGGACCTATTGCTATAGAATTAGACCAAATTTCTTATTATAATTTCAAAGGCCTCTCTAATCTGGTTCTAGTCTAGTGTTCCTTTGGGAACTTAATCTAAACTCTGATCCATTTCCTTCAAGCCACCAAAATGCCTGTAAATTCCAGTTCTACTGAAGTCCTCACCATTTTCTAGGCACATTAAAACCTGCCGCCATAATAAGTATGCTATCTCATCTGGAATGTCCTTTCTCACCTTCACCAAATGGAAACACCTCCTCATCTTTTAAGACTCAGTTCAAATATCATCTCTTCCAAGTAGCTTTCATGAACCCTTAATACAGTTTTTTTTATCCTCTTAACTTCAGTTACATTTTCTCTGTAACTGCTTAAGCTGAAACCATTGAAAGTTTTATGTACAAGGCTGTAAGGTCCTCAAGGACAAAAACATATTTCAATACCTTTACAAACCCAGCACTAAGCCAAGGGTTGGCATAGCTCATTGGCTCAGAAATTGTTTGAATAATAAATGAATAATATAGTGGAATGAAAGTGAGCACAAATGTTTGCTCTCTTATTAATCAGTGTGTAAATTATAAGTAATTCAATTTGAGTAAAAAGCATCAGACATTTTTAAATTAATATTGCTAAGTATTTAAATACATAAGAAAACACAAAGAGAAAGGTGAATTTATCTGAAACTTGTAATCTCTAGACAAAGAAGAAATACCACATCCTAAATTTCTAGAATTCTTTTGTTATTCAAGGAGGAAAAAGACATTTCAGGAAAGGTAACTTGGACTTTCAAAATCATAAAACTATTTTGAAATCAAAATATTTAAAAAGTAAGAAAGAAGCTATGATAGTAACTCATAAACAATGAAAAGAATAGTTCTTCCCTTAACCCATGAAGTTTAAGAGCCAACTATGATCAGATCTTAAAGGAATTTGTCCTTCCTGTTACTGGATACATTCCTGGAAATGGATATTCATCATGTCTTTTTTTCTAAGAGAAAGACATTCTTGCACAACTAATGTTGAGTACAGTATATTTGTGCCTGTTCACCTTTGGTTTGCCCCTGGAATTAGCCCCTAAATTGAAGCTCTGCAGCTGGTTTATACCTGTCCCTACTACACCACCCACCCTGAAGTAACCTGTCCCATAAACAGATTGATACGTCTCTTGGATTCAGAATTTTGTGATGCAGGAGGTCTGCAATATTACACTGAAAGTGAAAACCAAAAAAGTGTACTTTTCACTAACTCAGAGCATGAAAGAAGTTCTCCATATTTTCTCTTTGTCACATTTTAAGGGGGAAAAAAACTTGAAATACTGTTGAAGTTAAATGGAATAAAATGGTACAGAAGAGCTTTGTTTCTACTGTCACCTTAATAGAACATTGACCTCCACAGCCTTCTCCACAATCCCACAGGATGCCTTAGGTCTACTGGGGATTTCTCCATCCTCTTGCATGTCCAGGATATTCTCAAACCCCCACAATGCGAACAGCTATTGCCTTACTCATATACCCACCTCCACCACTCTTTCATTCCCATTTTCTTTCTTCCCTCATTCTCCACAACAAACCCAGCAGATTCCCACAGCTAGCCCATATGGTGACTGTATGTAAGTCAAAAACAAGTCAAGACACCTTCTGTCTTGTGCTGGAAATTTTTTGCAATAACCATATAAATATATGATGGCTATGAGGTAAATGACTCCCCCAAATAAGTTGTCTAATCTGTACCACTACATCAGCACCTCAACACAAACACACACATACACACACACACACACACACACAGCCACCAGAACCACTAGCTTTCAGATACCAGTGAATCTCTGGAGGAGTTTCAGAAAGGATGATTTTTTTGGCATTTTCCTAAATTATAATATCTGACTTAACTCTACAACACTCAGGACTATGTTTTAGACATCAAATATGTTCCACTGTGTCTGCCAGTTGCTGAATGAAAGGAAAGTGTACTATCGGTTCTGGGCAGTGTCCTTCCCTCCAGTTAAGAAGGAAGGCAGAGGAGGAAGGGATTGGGCCACAAGGAAGCGTTCCTGTTGTCTCTTGAGAAAAAGCATCTGGTCAGCTCACTTTCCAATAAAAAATACTTTTAGCACATATCTTTTTGGGAACCTTCCTGCAAGTGGAATTTCTGTATGTAATTACTGGTATCTGGTCTAGGGAATTTACTGTGAGTCCAAGAATAGATCTTAATGAAGATTGGGCATTATGCTTATCTAGATTCAGACTGAGAATTAGAAGTTTTTAAGTGAATATATGTAAATATTTATCTAAGCAGTGATAAAGGAGTTTCTAAGATAAAGAATAGTGGAAAATGTAATGAAGAAGAAACTAAATATTTGTTACTATATTATATGTATTACTATTGTATATAATACATATATTATTATTACATAGTTATATATATTATATATATATATAATGTGTGTATACACTAAAGGGTAAATTTGAAAATTCATTTACAACTAATGAGATAATGGTTACATATCACTAATATAAATGTCATACAAATAGATACAAAATAACTAAAACAGGGAAAAACGACATAAAAGTTAACCCCTTCATTCATTCATTTATTCATTCAAAGTACTCACTGAGCATCTCTCATATGTTAAATACCATTCTGGATATTAGAAATATAGCACTGAATAAGGGAAACCTCTATTGTAGGTATTTATTCCTCATTGGAAAGAATGACAATTAAACAAATAAATATAATATAATAACCAAAAGGTCAGATAAAAGTAAGTGCTATGAAGTACGTTAGATAAGTGAACTGGGAAGCACTGAGACAAGGGATAAGTATTTTAGATAAGTGATGTCTTTGAGGGGCGAATTTAAACAAGGACCTTAATGAAGGAAGCAGACAAGCTACTTAAAATCTAAGATTCTGCACTGGGCAGAAGGAAGAGCAATAACTACAAAGGCCTTGAGCATGAAGGGAGATTTGATGGGTATGACCAACAGTAAAAAAAAAAAAATCAGTGTGGCTGAAACCAAGTTAGTGTATGAGAAAGAATGAGTTCTGGGAGGCAACCAGAGGCTCAGTTAAATCACATAGTCTTTGAATGCTGTAACAAAGACTTTGGATTTTATTCTGTGACAGAAAGCTGTTGCAGGGTTTTAGGCAGAGGAATAGTTTAATTTACTTTTTAAAATACTACTCTGGTTGATACATGATACATGCATTACAGGGGGGACAAGGTGAAACCAGAGACCTGGTAGGGGCAGATTCAGCAGTCAGTCAAAACTGATGGCTATGGAGTTCTGAGAAATGGCTGGATTCTAGGTGTGTTTTCCAGGTAGAACTGATGCGTTTGTCTACTGGTTCTGTGAAGCATATGATACTAAGCAAAAAGTCAAAGATTACTTCAATGTGTGTGGCCTGAATAACTAGTGATTCACAGCACCAAATATTAAGATTTGCCATATTAAGAGGAAGCACTTTTATGAGGGGAAAAAAAATAATTGTTTAGGACAGATTTTGTGATGTCTAAATGTCATCCAAGTGGAAATGTTTTATATTCCATAGGCAAATCCAGAGGATAGGTAGAGTCTGGAGAAAAAGATTTGGATGTCATCAATGATTAGATGATATCAAGACTCATAGGTCACCTAATAGAGCAGTGTAGATGGAGAAGAAGGGAAAAGAGAGAGTCAAGCACTGAGAATTTATACACAAAAGAAAAAGGTAAAAATGTCTAATAAAATATTTTAAATGTGTAATCACACTAAAACTAAAAGGAATTCTAATTTAGAAAAGAATGGAAGGAGGCAAGAGAATGGCAGCAACATAGTTCTTGAATATCTCAAATTCCTTCATGAAATGGAAAAGGCAATGAGGATACAAAAGAAAAAGGTGACAGGCAGTATCATCCACAAACCTAAGTGATCAAGTATCTCCTCAAACTTCAGAATACAAAGATGTGAGGCCAAACCAGGAACCACAGAAGAGCTGAGTGTGATCAGCGACTGTGAGGAGGAAAACAATATTCCTTAGTGCTGAGTAGACCAACATTGCTAAATATTCATCCCCAAAAGGAAAGGACCTTCCATTTGGAGTGGAAGACACAGCTGGTAGATTTGAGTGTGTTTTGCCAGCTCCAATGTGCACACAAGGGCAAGATGACTAAAGGAAGGTCTGAGAATACAGAAACATTATGGGCTCTCAGGGCTCAGAAATACCCACAATGAATAGAACCCTGGACTGAGGTAAACCTTGAAATAAACATAAATTGATTAGGTCGGAAACTAAGTGAGTAAAGAAGAAAAATTCAGATATCAGTGTTGAAGGGGACAAGACAGATATCAGAAAATACCAGAGAGGAAGCACTATGGATAGACCATATTTTTTAATACTCTGTACCAACAAGATGCAAAAGAAAAGACTACGAGCCTTAGAGTCCAAATTCTAGAAAGTCTACCTTGATCCACTCCTACCGCCTACACAGGAATCTCTTTAAAGTATAGAAAACCCCAACTCCCTTCAATATGAACAACAGAAAATAATTGTGACCACTCCCATTTTAAATAAATAAATACATGTAATAAATGAAATAAATATATAAATACCATTTTTAAATAGCATTAGAAATGAAGAATCAATTGAGAGTAAGTAAGAGTAAACAGGAAACACAGAAATCAATGTTAGGAAAAGAGAAAGTAGGGAAAAGAAAGAGAACTTAAAAAGAAACCTGTAACAAAGAGATAAAAAAATAATTCAAGAGAGAGACACAAAACACAAAGAAGACCAAACATGGGTATAACTGGAGCCCCTGATGAAGAAAATCAAAACAATGCAGTAAGTAAATACTAAAAACTCATCCAAGACAACTTTCTTATAAGCAGAAACTTGAATTCACATATTGAAATGGTACATCATATAACTAAAAGTTGACCCAGAATTGTCATATTTTAATACAAAATAAAATACTAGATTTTCCTGTCAAATTAGGAAAGATTCATTATGATAACCATATATGATATGATGTACACTATTTAATGTGGTTTCTTACAATTTCTAGAAAATAGTTTGTCCATATGAATCAAAAGCCTTAAAAGTTAATATCTTATGAAAAAGTAACTCCCTTTCTCATCATCTCTTATAACAAAATATTGTTCATGGCTATCATTGTGGTAATATTGAAAAATCTCCCTGATTTGAAAATGTGTATTGGACATTATATCTTTGATTAAAATTGCAAACAAATCATTAAATTGAAAATAATGACAGGAGAGGTAGGAAGAACAAAGTTTTGGCATAGCAAATGTTCAGAACCACTGAGTTTGTGCAATTCTTTCAATGTATAGAAGAGAAAATGAGATTTAAAAAAGATAATTTGTCCAAGACAACACAACTACACAAAGCTTCAAATATTAGCTTAGTCTTCTGATTTTCAGGTCTATGTTTTGTTCTACTATACCATGCATAAGATTAAAGTTATGTATTTTATTAAGACAAAATATTATAGTGTGGGAAATTAGAAAGTCATAGTTCTTTATGGTAGAATCTTCATAGCTCTTATGTATAAAAGAGCTAAAACAACTTCAAAAAATAATAATGTCATTGTATCAAGGAATGCTATAATGCTATGGGCACATCAAAATCTGTCATCTTTGTGAGCTCACAGCTACTGTAACATTTGGTTGTCACCAAGTGACTGATTTCAAGCCACTAGAAAGTAGTGGAAATGAAACACACTACTTCTGAGCTATGAAAACCTCCTATAAAGTATGCTTTCAGAAGAAAAAAAAATGCTCTTGGAAAAGATGAGGCAAAACCTTGCCTGCTTTTGATTCTTAGCATGAATAAAGATAGGGAAAGAGAAAAAACCACAACCAAAAAAAAAAAAAAAAAAACCTCCCATAAACAGGTCTCCATTCTCCTTTCACTACCTGCTGGCTAGATGGCAGTGCTTGGAAAATTATATAGTGAAAACAATAGTGTTTTGCTAGTATGGGCTGCCAGATAAGTTTATAAAATGGAACCCTCATCCCCTTCTAACTATTGGATTTTATATGAACAAGGAACAAACATCTTGTTGGGTTAAGCCATTTAGATGTCAAGGTTTATCTAATACTAAAATTAGTGTTATCTTAAATAGAAATTTCTATCAGAGCAGATAATAATAAAATAAATAAAATCTATGGTACTGTAAGAAGAAAACTAGAAAATGAATATCAGAGGCTGGAAATACGAATTCTCAAGTTAGGCAGTGGCAAAATATTCAGTAACAATGATGCCAATGATATCTTGGAGACAGACCATTCATCTGTCTAGCCTGTGGCTCTAACAAAAGAGACTGGGAAACAGAATTACATTAGCATGCATTATATGTTACTAGCTTTATTTGGCAATCTATTAGAAGAAGTGACTATAGGAAATAATTATCCATTGTAACATAAAAATGAAAGGGAACAAGAAAGTATTCAGAGACTTTAATCTTTGAAAAGTTTGGAATGTTTATCTCAAATATTAGAGAATAAGATTTCTTAATTGAATAATTAAGGGTATTAAGATATAACTATCTGACAAAGTTCACATTGAGCTGGGCCTTCAACCCAAGGTTGATGGCCTTAAGTTAATGTCATTGAATTGAGAAAGGAAACAGTAATGAAAAGAAAAATATACAAATCAGATTTAATAATTATGTCTAAGATGAATTGTAGGTGTGGCTACTGGCATATTGAACTGACTGCAAGCAAAGAGATGAGAATTTTTAAATTTCTTTTATTAAGGTATTATTGATATACACTCATAAAGTTTTCACATAAAAACAATGTGGTTGATTTGGATTAAAGATGGCAGTGTGAGAGGTGAGACAGAGGCTTCTTCCTAAAATCGCATATAATACAAAAATATAATTAGTCCAACTAATCCTGAAAGAGCAACAGAAAAGAGGACTGCGCCAGACAGCAAACACCTGGAGAAAAGAGCAGACCTCACAGAACAGGGTAACATACCAAAGCTGTAGCCCAGAGGGACCCAAGCCCTTCCACCCCAGCTCATTGGTGGCAGGAAGAGAAACAGAGAGAGGAGGCAGTGGAGGCCCGGGACTGCTGAACACCTAACTCTGGAGATCTGCTCTGGGAGCACAAACCTACATTTCATGGTGCTTGCATGATACTCTCATGATTACAGGGTTGGAAAGCTAAGATAGGCAGAATTCCTGGAGAGGCTAAGATTCCAGCTGCTTGTGGAAAGCAGAGATCCATAACTGGCTGCTCTGGGACAAAAGAAAGTCAGGCAGTCTAAGAGACTTCCTAAAAAGGAAGCCCTTAGCAAGAGGGCTGATAAAGGGGCAAGGATTGCACAGAGCTTACTGCTCAGGAGAAATAACAGGTAGAAAAAATTGACCAGGTGCACTCTGCCCAGCAGGTTGGGAGCTTTCATGATCTTCAGATGCTCCATCTCCCAGGCTGGCTACACATCTCCAAGGACACACTCTGTGATATGCAGCCTACTGTGCCTTTCTCCCAGCCATCCCCACCTGGCACGCAAACCGGCAAGCCCTACCCTAGCATTAGGCCAGCCAGAGGGAAGATCTGACTACAGCAACTACAAACGCAAAGCATAGAGGCTTACACCTGTGTGTTCGGCCCACTGGTTCAGGCAGCAGAGACAGGCATAGGAGCCAGGAAGCAGGAAACAGCTCAGTCCTCTCCCCAGGCACCAATACCACTCTCCTGCAACACCCAACATTGCTTCAGGGGCTGAGCAGCTCCACGAAGTAGAGCTTCTGGGCACTAGAGGATGCCGTATACAAATATGAAACACCAGAGGAACCTGGTTCAAAGTCAAATTATTAATACAACTCCTGAGAAAGATTTAAATGACATCCACCTCATGAATCTTCCTGAAACAGAGTTCAAAATAAAAATCATTAACAGACTCATGGAGATACAGAAAGATACTCAAGAACTCAGAGGAATTAATTCCGGATAGAGATCAAATCGTTGAAAAGCACAACAGAGGGTATTAAAAGCAGATTGAATACAGTGGAGGAGAAGATAAATGAAATAGAAACTACAGAAGAGGAATACAAAGAAGCTGAGGCACAGAGAGAAAAAAGGATCTCTAGGAATGAAAAAATATTGAGAGAACACTATGACCAATCCAAACGGAACAATACTCACATTATAGGGGTACCAGAAGAAGAAGAGAGAGAAAATGGATAGAAAGTGTCTTCAAGGAGGTAACGGCTGAAAACTTCTCCAATCTGGGGAAAGGAGATAGTCTCTCAAGCTATGGAAATGCACAGATCTCCCAACACAAGGGAACAAAGGAAGACAACACCAAGACATATAGTAATTAAAATGACAAAGATCAAGGATAACAACAGACTATTAAAAGCAGCAACAGAGAGAAATAAGATCACATACAAAGGAAAGCCCATCAGGCTATCACCAGACTTCTCAGCAGAAACCTTACAGGCCAGAAGGGAGTGGCATGATATATTTAATACAATGAAGCAGAAGGGCCTTGAACCAAGATTACTTTATCTGGCAAGATTATCATTTAAATTGAAGGAGGGGTTAAACAATTTCCAGATAAGCAAAAGCTGAGAGAATTTACCTCCCACAAACCATCTCTACAGTGTATTTTGGAGGGACTGCTACAGATGGAAGTGCTCCTATCGTTTAATAGCTGTCACCAGAGGTAATAAAATCAGAGTAAAGGAAGTAGAACAGCTAATTACTAAGCAAATGCAAAATTAGATTAACTATCCCCAAAGTCAATAAACAGATGGAAAAGAGTAAAGAATATGATACCTAATATATAAAGAATGGAGGAGGGGGAGTTCCGGGAAGATGGTGGTGTGAGCAGAGCGGCAGAATTCTCCTCCAGAAACCATATATATCTATGAAAATACAGCAAATACAACTATTCCGAGAAGAGAGACCAGAGTATACAGGACAGCGCACACCCTGCATATGCACCTGAGAGGACTCATCACCCCATGAGGTGGGTAAGACACGGAGCCGCGACCAGACAGGGCCCGAGCACACCCCCACCCCAGTGCACTGGCGGGAGGAGAGGATTCAGAGCCAGGAGGGAGTGGAAGAACAGGCCCACGAAATAACGAGCCCTGGTGATCTGCGCCGGGAGCGTTGACACACATCGCGTGGTGTATCAGATATTGGAGAGACAGAAGGTGCAGGTTTTGAGCTGGGAAAATGCCCATGTCCTTGCAGCAGGCTCCCGGGACAAAAGAAAAGCACGGTCTTAAAGAGACAGGGGCCCAGGATTGTCCCAGCACACACGGCCCAGCACGCTGGGAGTCCTGAGGAATTTCGGACCCCTTACCTGGTGACTGGGAAAAAGTAGCCACACTGAAATTTCACATAGAGAACAAGAGCCTTCCATTGATTCCCGCCCTGGCCAGAGCTACAAAGGGCCGAGCAGAGCTGCATAGCCACGGCTGCGGAATAGTGAAGAAACAGCGTCACCTACAACATCCTTACAGAATCTACTCCCGGTGGTCGGTTTTTATTGTTTTCTTTTCTTTTCTTTTCTTTCCTTCTTTTTTTTTCTTTTCTTTCTCTTCCTTCTTTCTTTTTTTATTTTAAGTCTTAAAGAGCCCAGCTGACATACGTGGCACCTACCAGTGACCACTTCTATTGCCATGAAAACACAGAGGAATGTGGTACAGACCAAGCTCACCCAGACCCAGACAACAACAGAGAGGGAGACTGAAGGGATGGCAATGCACAATCCTCCTTAAAAAGAATTCAGCATAAAAGTCATAACCATGCTGATAGATCTAGAAAATATGCAAGAGCTGAGGGAGGAAGTGAGGGAAGTCAGGAAAGGCAACGCAGAAATCAGACAAGCCATTGACGGGCTTAGCAGCAGAGAGGATGAGATGCAAGAGGCTGTTAATGGAATAGAAATCAGAGAACAAGAATACAGAGCAGCGGAGGCAGAGAGAGATAAAAGGATCTCTAGGAATGAAAGAATATTAAGAGAACTGTGTGACCAATCCAAATGGAACAATATTCACATTTTAGGAGTACCAGAGGAAGAAGAGAGAGAAAAAGGGATAGAAAGTGTCTTTGAAGAAATAATTGCTGAAAACTTCCCCATGCTGGGGAAGGAAATAGTCTCACAGTCCATGGAAGCCCAAAGATCTCCCAACACAAGGGACCCAAGGAAGACAACACCAAGACACATAATAATTAAAATGGCAAACATCAAAGATAAGGACAGAGTATTAAAGGCAGCTAGAGAGAGAAAAAATAGCACCTACAAAGGAAAACCCATCAGACTATCATCAGACTTCTCAACAGAAACCTTACAGGCCAGAAGAGAATGGCATGATTATATTAAACATAATGAAACAGAAGGACCTCAAACCAAAAATATTGTATATGACGCAGAGATTTAAAAATTTCCAGACAAACGAAACTTGAGAGAGTTTGCCTCTCATAAACCACCACTACAAGATATTTGAAACGGACTGCTCTAGAGGGAAGCACTCCTAAGGCTAAAAAGATGTCACCAGAGAAAATAAAATCACAGCAAAGAGAACAGACTATCCGAATACTAACTAAAGGCAAAGAATAAAACACCTACTATATAAAGAATGGAGGAGGAAGAATCAGAAGGGAGAGAAATAAAGAAACATCAGACTGTGTTTACAATAACTTAACAAGAAAGCTAAGTTAGATTGTTAGATAGTAAAGAAGCAACCCTTGAACCCTTGGTAACCACGAAACTAAAGCCAGCAATGGCAATAAGAGCATATCTTTCAATAATCACCCAAAATGTAAATGGACTGAATGCACCAATCAAAAGATACAGAGTAACAGAAAGGATAAAAAAGTAAGACCCATCTATAGGCTGCCAACAAGAAGCTCACCTCAAACCCAAAAATATACACAGACTAAAAGTGAAGGGATGGAAAAAGATATTTCATGCAAACAACAAGGAGCAAAAAGCAGGTGTAGCAGTACTTGTATCAGACAAAATAGACTTAAAAAACGAAGAAAGTAGCAAGAGATAAAAAAGGACATTACATAATGATAAAGGGGTGAATCCAAAAAGAGGATATAACCATTATAAATATATATGCACCCAATATGGGAGTGCCGGCATATGTGAAACAAACAATAACAGAATTAAAGTAAGAACTAGCAATGCATTCATTTTAGGTGACTTCAACACACCACTCACCCCAAAGCTCAGATCAACAAGACAGAATATAAGTAAAGACACAGAGGCACTGAACAACACACTAGAACAGAAGGACCTAACAGACATCTACAGAGCTCTACACGCAAAAGGAACAGCATACACATTTTTCTAAAGCGTACATGGAACATTTTCCAGAATACACCACATAATAGGCTACAAAAAGAACCTCAGTAAAGCCAAAAACACTGAAATTCTACCAACCAACTTCTCAGATCACAAAGGTATAAAATTAGAACAAATATTAGAAAGAAACCAAAAAGGCTCACAAATACATGGAGACTTAACAATATGCTCCTAATTAATCAATGGGTTAATGACCAAATCAAAACAGAAATCAAAGAATAAATGGAGACTAATGACAACAATAACACAAAGCCACAACTTCTGTGGGACACAGCAAAGGCAGTTTTAAGAGGAAAGTATATTGCAATCCAGGCCTATTTAAAGAAGGAAGAACATTCCCAAATAAATAGTCTAAAGACACAATTACTGAAATTGGAAAAAGAAGAACGAATGAGACCCAAAGTCACCAGAAGGAGGGATATAATAAAGACCAGAGAAGAAATAAATAAAATTGAGAAGAATAAAACAATAAAAAAAAATCAATGAAACCAAGAGCTGGTTCTTTGAAAAAATAAACAAAATACATAAACCCCTAGCCAGACTCATTAAAAGAAAAAGAGAATCAACACACATAAACAGAATCAGAAATGAAAAAGGAAAAATAATGACGGGCCCCACAGAAATACAAAGAATTATAAGAGAATATTATGAGAATCTATATGCTAACAAGCTGGAAAACATAGAAGTAATGGACAACTTCTTAGAAAAATACACCCTTCCAAAACTGACCAAAGAAGAAACAGAAAAACTAAACAGACCAATTACCAAAAACGAAATTGAACTGGTAATTTAAAACTACCCAAGAACAAAACACCCGGACCAGATGGATTCACCTCTGAATTCTACCAGACATATAGTGAACAAATAACACCCATTCTCCTTGAAGTTTTCCAACAAATAGAAGAGGAGGGAATACTTCCAAACTCATTCTATGAAGCCAGCATCACTCTAATACCAAAACCGGGCAAAGACCTCACGAAAAAGAATATCCCTCACGAACGTAGATGCAAAAATACTCAACAAAATATTAGCAAACCGAATTCAAAAATATATCAAGAGGATCATACACCATGATCAAGTGGGATTCATCCCAGGGATGCAAAGATGGTACAACATTCGAAAATCCATAAACATCATCCACCACATCAACAAAAAGAAGAACAAAAACGACATGATCATTTCCATAGATGCTGAAAAAGCATTTGACAAAATTCAGCATCCATTCATGATTAAAACTCTCAACAAAATGGGTATAGATGGCAAGTACCTCAACATCATAAAGGCTATATATCACAAACCTACAGCTAACATCATACTTAATAGTGAGAGGCTGAAAGCTTTTCATCTAAGATCGGGAACAAGACAGGGATGCCCACTCTCTCCACTGTTATTCAACATAGTACTGGAGGTCCTAGCCATGGCAATCAGACAAAACAAAGACATACAAGGTATCCAGATTGGTAAAGAAGAAGTCAAATTGTCACTATTTGCAGACACTGTACATAAAAAAGCCTAAAGACTCCACTCCAAAACTACTAGAACTAATATCTGAATTCAGCAAAGTGTCAGGATTCAAAATTAACACACAGAAATCTGTTGCTTTCCTATACATTAACAATGAACTAACAGAAAGAGAAATCAGAAAAACAATTCCATTCACAATTGCATCAAAAAGAATAAAATACATAGGAATAAACCTAACGAAGGAAGTGAAAGACCTGTACTCTGAAAACTACAAGACACTCCTAAGAGAAATCAAAGAAGACACTAACAAATGGAAATTCATCCCATGCTCTTGGCTAGGAAGAATAAATATTGTCAAAATGGCTATACTACCTAAAGCAATCTATAGATTCAACGCAATCCCTATCAAAATATCAACAGCTTTCTTCAATGAACTGGAACAAATAACTCTAAAATTCACATGGAACCACAAAAGACCCCGAATAGCCAAAGCAATCCTGAGAAGGAGGAATAAAACAGGGGGAATTACGCTCCCTGACTTCAAGCTCTCCTACAAAGCCACAGTAATCAAGACAATTTGGTATTGGCACAGAAACAGACCCACAGACCAGTGGAACAGAATAGAAAATCCAAACATTAACTCAAACATATATAGTCAATTAATATTTGATAAGGGAGCCTTGGATATACAATGGGGAGATGACAGCCTCTTCAGCAGCTGGTGTTGGAAAAACTGGACAGCTACATGTAAGAGAATGAAACTGGACTACTGTCTAGCCCCATACACAAAGGTAAACTCAACGTGGATCAAAGACCTGAATGCAAGTCATGAAACCATAAAACTCTTAGAAAAAAGCATAGGTAAAAATCTCTTGGACATAAACATGAGCGACTTCTTCATAAAGATATCTCCCCGGGGTAGGGAAACAAAAGCAAAAATGAACAAGTGGGACTATATCAAGCTGAAAAGCTTCTGTACAGCAAAGGACACCATCAGTAGAACAAAAATATATCCTACAGTATGAGAGAATATATTCATAAACGACGTATCTGATAAAGGGTTGACATTCAAAATATATAAAGATCTCATGCACCTTAACAAACAAAAAGCAAATAATCCAATTAAGAAATGGGCAGAGGACATGAATAGACACTTCTCCAAAGAAGAAATTCAGATGGCCAACAGGCACATGAAAAGATGCTCCACATCGCTAATCATCAGAGAAATGCAGATTAAAACCACAATGAGATATCACCTCACACCAGTGAGGATGGCCAACATCCAAAACACAAACAACAACAAATGTTGGCGAGGATGTGGAGAAAAGGGAACCCTCCTACACTGCTGGTGGGAATGCAAATTAGTTCAACCATTGTGGAAAGCAGTATGGAGGTTCCTCAAAAAACTCAAAATAGAAATACCATTTGACCCAGGAATTCCACTCCTAGGAATTTACCCTAAGAATGCAGCAGCCCAGTTTGAAAAAGACATATGCACCCCTATGTTTATCATAGCACTATTTACAATAGCCAAGAAATGGAAGCAACCTAAGTGTCCATCAGTAGATGAGTGGATAAAGAAGATGTGGTACATATACACAATGGAATATTATTCAGCCATAAGAAGAAAACAAATCTACCATTTGCAACAGCCTGGGTGGAGCTCAAGGATATTATGCTCAGTGAAATAAGCCAAGCCGAAAAAGACAAGTATCAAATGATTTCATTCATATGTGGAGTATAAGAACAAAGAAAAAAAACTGAAGGAACGAAAAAGCAGCAGACTCACAGAACCCAAGAATGGACTAATAGTTACCAAAGGGAAAGGGACTGGGGAAGATGGGTGGGAAGGGAGGGAGAAGAGGGAAAATGGGGCATTACGATTAGCAGACATAATGTTGGGGGGCATGGAGAGGGCTGTCCAAGTCAGAGAAGACATGTAGTGATTCTATAGCATCTCACTATGCTGATGAACAGTGACTTTAATGGGGTTGGTGGGGGGTACCTGATGAAGGGGTAGTTTCATAACCATAATAGTGCACGTCATTGTAGATTAATGATACCAAAATAAATTATATTTAAAAAATGGGTGGAGGATATGAAGAGACAGTTCTCCAGAGAAGACATTCAGATGGCCAACAGGTAGTTGAAAAGATGCTCCACATCACTAGTCATCAGGGAAATGCAAATAAAAACCACAATGAGATATCACCTCACACCAGTTAGGATGGCTAGCACTGAAAAGACTAAGAACAACAAATGCCCATGAGGATGTGGAGAAAGGGGAACCCTCCTACACTGCTAGTGGGAATGTAAGCTAGTTCAACTATTGTGGAAAGCAATATGGAGGTTCCTCAAAAAAACTAAAAATAGAAGTACCATTTGACCCGGGAATCCCACTCCTTGGAATTTACCCGAAGAATACAACATCTCAGATTCAAAAAGACATATGCACCCCTATGTTTATCACAGCACTTTTTACAATAACCAAGATATGGAAGCAACCTTAGTGTCTGTCAGTAGATGAATGGATAAAGAAGAGGTGGTACATATACGCAATGGAATATTATTCAGCCATATGAAAGAAACAAATTCTACCATTTGCAACAACATGGATGGAGCTGGAAGATATTATGCTCAGTGAAATCAACCAGCTGGAGAAAGACAAGTGCCAAATGACTTCCCTCATTTGTGGACTATAACAAGGAAGCAAAACTGAAGGAACAAAATAGCAGCAGACTCAGAGACTACAAGAGTAACTAGTGGTTACCAAAGGGGAGGGGTTTGGGAGGGCAGGTGGGGAGGGTGGGAGAAGGGGATTAAGGGGTATTTTTTTTTAGTACACGTGGTGTGGGGGGTCACGGGGAATACAGTGTAGCACAGAGAAGGCAAATAGTGAATCTGTGACATCTTACTACACTGATGGATAGTGACTGCATTGGGGTATGGGTGGGGATTTGATTATATGGGTAAATGTAGTAACCACATTGCTTTTTCATGTGAAACCTTCGTAAGAGTATATATCAATAATACCATAATGAAAAAAAAACAATGTGGTCATTACATTCACCCATATTATCAAGTCCCCACCCCATATCCCATTGCAATCACTGTCCATCAGTGTTGTAAGATGCCACAGATTCACTATTTGCCTTCTCTGTTCTACACTCTTTTCTCCATGATCCCCCCCACACCATGTGTGCCAATCATAATGCCCCTCAATCCCCTTCTCCATCAGTTCCAATCCGCCCTCCCCAGCCCCTCCTCTTTGATAAACACTGGTCCCTTTTTGGAGTCTGTGAGTCTGCTACTCTTCTTTTCCTTCAGTTTTGCTTTTTGTTATACTCCACAAATGACGGAAACCATTTGGTATTTGTCTTTCTCTGCCTGATATTTCACTGAGCATAATACTCTCTAGCTCCATCCATTTTGTTGCAAATGGTAGGATTTGTTTCTTTCTTATGGCTGAATAGTATTGCATTGTGTATATGTACCACCTCTTCTTTATCCATTCATCTACTGATGGACACTTAAGTTGCTTTCATTTCTTGGCTATTATAAATAGCACTGCAATAAACATAGGGGTGCATATGTATTTTTGAATCTGAGTACTTGAATTCTTTGGGTAAATTCCAAGAAGTGGAATTCCTGAGTCAAATGGTATTTCTATTTTTAGGTGTTTGAGGAACCTCTAGATTGTTTTCCACAATGGTTAAACTAGCTTACACTTCCACCAGCAGTGTGGGAATGTTACCCTTTCTCCACATCCTCATGAGCGTATGTTGTTCTTATTCATTTCAATGCTGGCCATCCTAACTGGTGTGAGGTGGTAGCTCATTGTGCTTTTATTTGCATTTCCCTGATGATTAGTGATGTGGAGCATCTTATCATGTGCGTGTTGGCCATTTGAATGTCTTCTTTGGAGAATTGTCTGTTCATATCCTCTGCCCATTTTTTAATCAGGTTATTTGCTCTTTGGTTGTTGAGACATGTGAGTTTTTTATATATTTTGGATGTTAACCCCTTGTCGGATATGTCATTTACAGATATATTCTCCCATACTGTAGGATGCCTTTTTGTTATGTTGATCATGTCCTTTGCCATACAGAAGCTTTTTAGTTTGATGTAGCCTCATTTGTTCATTTTTTAATTTGTTTCCTTTGCTCAAGGAGATGCGTTCAGGAATATATTGCTCAGGTTTATATTCAGGAGATTTTTGTCTATGTTGTCTTCTAAGAGTTTTATCGTTTCATGACTTAAATTAAGGTCTTTGATCTATTTTGAGTTTACTTTTGTGTATGGGGATAGATAATAATCCAGTTTCATTCTCTTGCATGTAGTTGTCCAGTTTTGCCAACACCAGTTGTTGAAGAGGATGTCATTTCCCCATTGTATGTCCATGGCTCCTTTATCATATATTAATTAACTATATATGGTTCTGCTTATATCTGGGCTCTCCAGCCTGTCCATTGGTCTATGGTTATGTTCTTGTGCCAGTACCAATTTGTTTTGATTACTGTGGCTTTGTAGTAGAGCTTAAGTCAGGGAGCATACTTCCCCCAGCTTTATTCTTCCTTCTCAGGATTGCTTCGGCACTCTGTTTATTTTCTTGACAAGTCTGGCTAGGGGTTTATCTATTTTGTTTATTTTCTCAAAGAACCAGCTCCTGCTTTCATTGATTCTTTCCATTGTTTTATTCTTCTCTATTTTATTTATTTCTGCACTAATCTTTATTATGTCCTCCTTCTACTGACTTTAGGCCTCATTTGTTCTTTTTCTAGTTTTGTTAATTGTGAGTGTAGATGGTTCACATGGGACTGTTCTTCTTTCCTGAGGTAGGCCTGTATTGCAATATACTTCCCTCTTACCACAACCTTCAGTACATCCCACAGAATTTGTGATGTTGAATTATTGTTGTCATTTGTCTCCATATATTGCCTGATCTCTGTTTTTATTTGGTCATTGATCCATTGGTTATTTGGGAGCATGTTGTTAAGCCTCCATGTGTTTGTGGGATTTTCTGTTTTCCTTGCATAATTTATTTCTTGTTTCATACCTTTGTGGTCTGAGAAGCTGCTTGGTACCATTTCAATCTTTTTGATTTTACTGAGGCTCTCTTTGTGTCCTAGTATATTACCTATTCTTGGATATTTTCCATGTGCACTTGAGAAGAATGTGTATCCTGCTGCTTTTGCGTGTAGAATTCTGTAGATGTCTGTTACATCCATCTGTTCTATTGTATTGTTCAGTGCCTCTGTCTCCTTACTTATTTTCTGTCTGATTGATCTGTCCTTTGGAGTGAGTGAATTGTCAAAGTCTCCTGGAATGAATGCATTGCATTGAATTTCCGCTTTTAATTCTGTTAGTATTTGTTTCACATATGTAGGTGCTCCTGTGTTGGGTAAGTAGATATTTAGAATGGTATATCCTCTTGTTGGATTGACCCCTTTATCATTATATAATGTCCTTCTTTGTCTCTTGTGACTTTTTTGGTTTTGAAGTCTACTTTGTCTGATGCAAGTACTGCAACCTGTTTTTTTCTCCCTGTTAGTTGCATGAAATATATTTTCCATCCTTCACTTTTATTCTGTGCATGTCTGGGTATGAAGTGAGTCTGTTCTAGGCAGCATATAGATGGTCTTGTTTTTTTTATCCATTCAGTGACTCTGTGTCTTCTGATTGGTGCATTCAGACCATTTACATTTAGGACGATTATCGATAGGTATGTATTTATTGCCATTGCAGGCTTTAGATTCACGGTCACCAAAGGTTCGAGGGTAACTTCTTTACTATCTAAGGGTCTAACTTAACTCACTTAGTATGCTATTACAAACACAATCTAAAGATTCTTTTTTTTTCTCCTCCTTTTCTTCATTCTCCATTCTTTATATATTAGGTATCATATTGTTTACTTTTTTTCTATCCCTTGACTGACTTTGGTCATAGTTGATTTCGTTTTCCATCTGCTTAGTAATTAATTGTTCTCCTTTCTTTATTGTGGTTTCATTTCCTCTGATGACAGCTATTTAGCCTTAGAAACACTTCCATCTATAGCAGTCCCTCCAAAACACACTGTAGAGATGGTTTGTGGGAGGTAAATTCTCTCAAGCTTTTTTTTTATATGAAAATTGTTTAATCCCTCCTTCAAATTTAAATAATAATCTTGCCAGGTAGTGTATTCTTGGTTCAAGGCCCTTCTGCTTCATTGCATTAAATGTATCATGCCACTCCTTTCTGGCCTGTAAGGTTTCTGCTGAGAAGTCTGATAGGCTGATGAGTTTTCCTTTGTATGTGATCTTTTTTCTCTCTCTGGCTGCTTTTAATAGTCTGTCCTCATCCTTGATCTTTGCCATTTTAATTATTATATGTCTTGGTTTTGTCTTCCTTGGATGCCTTGTGTTGGGAGATCTGTGCCCCTCCATGGCCTGAAAGAGTATCTCCTTCCCCATATTGGGGAAGTTTTCAGCCATTACCTCCTCAAAGACACTTTCTATACCTTTTTCTCTCTCTTCTTCTGGTACCCCTATAATGTGAATATTGTTCCGTTTGGATTGGTCACACAGTTCTCTCAATATTCTTTCATTCTTAGAGATGTTTTTTTCTCTCTGTGCCTTACCTTCTTTGTGTTCCTCTTGTCTAATTTCTATTTCATTTATCATCTCCTCCACTGTATCTAATCTGCTTTTAAATCCCTCCATTGTATTCTGTAATGATTGAATCTCTGTCCTGAATTTGTTTCTGAGTTCTTGAATATTTTTCTGTAGCCCCATGAGCATGTCTATGATTTTTATTTTGACATCTCTTTCAGGAAGATTGATGAGTTCAGTTTCACTCCACCCTTTGTCTGGTGTTTGTGAGATTTTGGGTTGAGCCTGGTTCCTTTGATGTTTCATATTTGTAGGTGGCACCCTCTAGTGCCCAGAAGCTCTAGTCTCTGGAGCTGCTCCGTGCCTGGAAGGATGTTGGGGGTTGCAGAGGAGCAGTGCTGGTGCCTGCTGTAAGGAAAGATCTGTTTACTGCTTCCTGGCTGCTATGCCTGTCTCCACTGCCCGAACCAATGGGCTGATCACACAAGTGTAAGCCTCTGTGCTTTTTGTTTGTAGCTGCCATAGGTGCGCCTTCCTATGGCTGGCCTGATGCTAGGGCATAGACTGCTGGTTTGTGAACCGGTACCAGCAGACCAGGAGGAAGGTGCAGCAGGCTGCATGTCACAGTGAGGGGCCTCAAAGCTGAATAGTCAGCCAGGGTTATGGAGTGCCTGAGGCTCCTGAAAGTTCCCAACCTGCTGGTTAGAGCACAACCAGATAACCTTGTCCACCTATCCCTTCTCCTGAGCAACAAGCTCCGTGAAATCCCCACCCCTTCAGCAGCCCTCTTGCTGCTAGGAAGCCTCTCAGACCGCCCACTTTTCCTTTGTCCCAATGTGCATCCATGTCCTCCACAAACAGCTGGAGTCTCAGTTTCTCCAACTTCCTCCTGTCTTAGCTTTCCAACCCCACTAATCACTAGAGCACCATACAATGTAGGTTTGTGCTCCCAAAGCAGATCTCCAGGGCTGGATGTTGAGCAGTCCTAGGCTTCCACCCACTCTCAGCTCCATTTCTCTTCCTCCTGCTGGTGAGCTTGGGTGCAGGAATGGCTTGGGTCCTACCTGATCAAGGCTTTGGTATGTTACCCTGTTTCTTGAGGTCTGCTCTGTTCTCCAGGTGTATGCAGTCTGGTGCAGCCTTCTTTCCTGTTGCTCTTTCAGGATTAGTTGTATTATATATATTTTTGTATTATATGTGGTTTTGGGAGGAAGCCTCTGTCTCACCTCTCACACAGCCATCTTTCTCCAACACTATCTTCTAGAGTCTTTTTAATTTTAAAGGAAGTTGTATTGCCACAATGACTGGGTTAAGACTGAAAAGCCTTCGGCTGAGCATTAAAACAACTCTTGGGCCACCAAATGCATTAAAGCAAGGAGTAAACAGCAAAAACTCTATTGCCATCAATTCCCACTATAAAGGTGGCAATACCAGATAATAGACAAGCAAGAACTTCCAAGGTGACAGAATCAGAGGCCACAGGGAACAATGGACAAGGAAGTTCCTTCCTGAGAGCAAATCAAGCTCTAATCAAGGACCTTCCCTCACTGCCAGGTCTTCATAATGGCTGTCCAATAGGATTTAATCATTACCAGGGACCAGTGACTCCTGTGTATATTCCAACTTTCTGTTTTCTGAATGGGGCATTTATTATAGTTATCCTTTCTGTTTTCTGAATGGGGCATTTATTAGTTATCCTCTGTCTATTCCACCATGCATGTTGGCTGAAGGTGGAGATAGAAAACTAGCAACTTATTCAGCCACGTAATAATCATTCAACTTTTCATATTAAAAGGTTAATGTAAAACATGCCAGCAGTTGGAAATCAACCACCAAATTATATCTTCTCTACTAAGGAAAAAGTTGTTTTATTGTGATTTCTTTTTGGAAACTGGTTATTGAGTCTATTTTGGATATAAAGCATGACGTTAGTTTACTAATAGTTTAGTAATGAGAAAGTGCTCTTCCTTTCATCTGAATCCTGAAAGGCAAAGACTGCTGGGGATAAATCCTAGATAGAAAGATTAACTATAATATTTTCTGAATAGCACCAGGAATGCTGATAGGAAAGTAGTTCCAAATATTTTAAGCTCAGCTGGTCCTAAATATGTTTTCTTCCCTTGACAAGCCCCATAACGAACAGAGCAAATGTGGAACATTTACCCTGAATGAGAAGTCTTTGGGATTTTAAGCCAGCAAACTTGGGTATTTCTTTGTCCCTGCAGCAAGCTATGACAGATATCTATGTCATGGGGTTCTAGAAGGTATCCAAAAAGGTAATTCGGCTTGAGAAAGTGCTTCAGTAATTTTTTAAGCTCCATATACATTTGGGTTGCTGTTATTAGAGTCAGCAAAGATGTGCCCATCAGCAAAACCAGCATTGTATTTTTTCAAAAGTAGGAACAGTGAGATTACATGTCTACTAAATTACTCACTGTAAACATCTAGCCCACACTATATTATATCCCCATATGTTGGTGCTGCTTTATATGATGCTGACCACATTGGAATGACTAATCTAGTCAACTTTGTAGGAAAGTTGATGTTCTAGTTCCTAGTTGGAACATAAGCCAACAGATGAGTCACTTAATAAATGCAGTGACCTTGCCTGGTGCAGTTATTTACCTACTGAAATTGTATGGTGGATTTTACTGCAGTATTAAATTACCACTTCATTATAAATAAGACCAACCCAATGGTATTTTAAAAAGTAACTTTCAGTAACCTTTTTAAATGAAGAGGGGTCAATTGTTTATAAGTAGTATTTGTGAGATTTTTTAAAAGATGTTATTGTATAATTGGCTTGGTAGGTTTTTCAGAATTTTTTTTATGAAGTAGGGCATTTTTACCAACTTTCTCATGTCCTAATGGTTGAGCCAGCAGCGTTGTAGTTTATCTTTCAACATGCAGATTAAACCCTTCAGTAAATAAAGCCAATAGAACTCTATCATGTGAGTACAAAATGTGCAAGGCAAATATAAACTATGAGTTAAAATCCAATGGAGGCAGGGAAAATCCTTCAACAATGGTTCTCCAGGATTGTAAAGTCCAGCTGGAGAAATTGGATCAGAGTTAGCTTGCAAAATAATGAAATTCCTAGTATTTTATAGATGTTTTTAAAAAAGAAATTAAGCTCAAATCCAATTCCTCAAAAAACCTAGTTTTGTTGTGATTTGACACCTAAACTACGACTCTTAAACAAATAAGAATGCAGTCATTTCAGTGACCTTTTTAAACATGTTATTCAGGGTCAGGTTCTCCTAGGAAGCAAATCTGTAGCAATTAAAATATCTATGAATAAAATGACTGATGGTATAAATCTCAGGGCTCACATATGTATGTACAAAAAATTGTTTATCTTTCCTTTAACAATTAATTTCTATTTTGAGCCTCCATTTAACCCAGTGGTCAAAGTCAAGTTTAATCAGTCATAGCAGTATTTAATCAGTCTATGACTGTCCTGAAAGTTTTCTATACTCTTATTATCCTAGCATCAGTGCAGATGTGAGAGTGTCTGGCTGTCAACTGTTGTCTTCTCTCACCAGGGTCAGATGATAAGACATTCATAATTTGCCTTGATTCTGGCCATTTTTTTTTGTATCTAACAAATATGCCCATTCCCACTGGGTCTTAAATAATTGCTCCATGAAACTCACTTTGCATCCTCAAAGTTTCTGCGAAGAGGGTTCTTCAGGTCCATCAGCCCTCTCTCCTCTACCTATATGCCTTTCTTAAGAAGGAGTGAAGATGAAGAATATTCTGTAGAATATAATACATTAGTATATAGATTTTAGGAAGGACTTCTACCACAAAAGATGCTTGCAATCCAAAGAATGCATGAATTTAATATTTCTCTGTTTCTCCCAAAGTGACCACACCAAACGTTACCCACTTGAGTATGAGCTTTGGATTCAGATGGTCTGAATCAAGCCCAAGCCCTACCACTTGGAAAAGTTTCTGTTTTTACCTTGGATATCTCAACTACACAACAAATCAAATAATATCTCCTAATGGGGTTGTTGCAAAGATTCAAGGTGATGATAGATGTAAAAAGAATTAGAACATTGCTTGGTGTATAATAATATGCATTATTATGATAAGCATATTATCATTATTATGTCACTTCTCCTCTCCACTCCCTCCTTCATCTTCTCCCACTCACAGAAACACATCACTGTTTATGTCTGAAAAGACAGCAGAGCTAACACTGAGTTAAATGAGAGTGGAACACCATGTTGGTCAGGAGAAGGTGTTTTTACAAGATCCCTTGTGTTGTTCTCAAGCCTGCCATGTCTGTCTATGAGTGTGCAGCATTCCATATTGCTCTGCAAAACCTTTCCCCAAATGCCTAAGAAGGCTAATAACTAGATTCAGCCATTAATATTTATTCCATTTCATAAACACAAGCCAGGGTTGGATATTTTAAGTAAGAAGAAAGATCAGTATGAATTCTGTCAGCTTTCATCTGTTCCCTTTTCTGAAAGTATCCAGTTTTAAATCCAAAGAACTAGTTTTTCCAAAGTATAACAATGAAAAAGCTCCAAAGATTAAATCAATCCAGGATCACCTCATGAGTAACTAGCCCAGTAAGTTAATTACAGGATTCTTTGTTGCTCTTTTTTTTATTGCGGGTAAGAGTTCTTGATGCAATACTTTTGGTTAATTGAAGATTTTCTTTAAAACTATGCTAAACAGCCAGCAAATAGTGCATTTATGTATGTAATAGAAATGGTTGTAATATATCATTAAGGCACTCCAGGGCATGTTTTATTGGTTCATTAATACAGTACATGCCTTAGGTGTATTCAACCACTCGGGGCCTATATTAATGGACCAATAAAATGTACCCGGGAGTGCCTTAATGCTATCCTAATATGACTAAGTTTAAATTAATTTTTTCAGGCTTATCTTTTTAAAAATCATTTTTTCCTACTTGGGAAGATAGATTCCTTTATAGGGGGAAAACGTTCATGGTGACAGAGTAAGAAGAAGCATGATAATAAAAATATTTTTGTTTCATCAGTTTTCTAAAATGTTTCATCCTTTTGAATAGTTCTATTTCTAATCTTCTGCATTCTATTTCCAGTGTGTCCCCACACCTTCCATGTAAATCAATACACTTGTGACTAGGAGCAGGAAAAGAAGAACTATTTATTTTGGGAAACAACAGGTCAATGCAACAGGAAATGTCATTTCTACCTACAGAACCTATCACCTTTCAATATTCCACCTGCTCACAACAAATGTTTACCTTGCTTTAAGTACACCTCTTTCATTTACTCCTGATATCTTGTGTAATCAAAGAATCATCCTTCCCACCAAAAAAGAAAAATGTTCCTCCTAATCATATGCATTATACTTACCTTTCAACTTTTCAGAATTTCTTGATTTCCACTTTTGACCATTAAGAAATCTTGCTAACAAAAATTTGGGGAAGGGAAAAAGAAGTATTTAATCCAGCTGCAAACAGAATTAAAATCTTGGTCTTGCCAATTATTGGTTCTATGATATTGGTCTGAAAGCTTCCAGTTTCTCCTTGGCAAACTGGATATAATAATGTATCTCACAGAAGGAATATCAATCTTAAATAAGATGATTCATGCAAAGCACTTGGTTTAATTCCTGGCACATAGGAACCATTGGATAAATGGTAGTGTAACTCTAGAGGGGAAGAAATGTGTTCTCGGGCTGGGGCAAATAAACCTTTGAAGCCAAAATCAGTCAAAGGGAAAAATAAAGTGGGAGAAACCTGTTTATTGCTTACAAGAAGTTGTCTGCTCTCGCTCGCCCATGTCTCTCCCGTCCTGGCTGGGAAGAAACCAAAATAACCTCTCCAGTCCCAGCACTTGCTTGTCTCTTTCCCTGCCCCTTGTAAGTATATATTGATATGGAGATGGATTAAGACCAGGTGAAAGATTCTGGAAATACTGCAGTTTTAGCCACAGATAGTCTTTGTTATTAACCTATGAAATGCTGCTGATATGAGATGAAGGTGACTGCTGCCATTGAATGATATGAACTTCCCTGAGAAATGTTGGCAAATTGAGCATCTAGAGTATGAAAAGCAGATATCCTCCTCAGCCCTTCCTTTTTTTTTTTTAATTTCCTCTTCCTCCCAAGGCTCATGATCTTTAAAGGATACTTGAGAAACAGAGAAAAGTCTGGGACTTTCTTTACCTTGCCAGTTTAAGTTTTTCTGAAGAGTGTAGTCATCTGGAGATGTTCATCCTCACCATCATAAATGCCATAAATAAATCCTATTCTGTAAAAACACTACCCTAGACTCTGTGGGACTGGGGGAATAGAAAGTCAGTCTGTCTTCAAAGAGGTTATCTTTTCATTAGAACAATCAATATATAAAAGAATGTAAATAGCAGTGAAAGATAGATGGTAAGGGCCACATGAGTTTTAATTCCATTTTGAACATAATGGGAGAAAGCTCTGTAAAAAAGATTGATCAAAAAAGAGGTCAACAAGGCGGTAAGGATCTACCCAAGACTGCTTTCCTTGTGAAGAAGGAAGTGAATGCTGGAACCGGCCATGATGAATTGGGAAGGGAGAAATAGAAGCACTCCACACTGGACAATGGAACAGAGAAGTGTTAACTCTACCAGAGAGCTTCTGATGAACAATGTTTTGGTGAGAGGGCCGCTGGGGGGGTTTTAACTGGGAGATGTGGTTGGGCTGGGCTGTGGAGGACTCCACCTTCCAGGTGACAGAAAACCAACAGGGGGATCTTGATCAGGAAATGTCCTGAAATAAAAGCAGTATTCTAAAAATATGTTAATTACTTAGATGTCTAGAAACTGGAGGAGAGGGAAATGGTATCAGAGAGACCAGCTGAGAGAATATGATCACATTCTATGCTTGAATTTGTACAGCCCTGAGTAGGCAGAACCTCCAGGAACACATGGTAAAGGAAAAGCCAACAGGAGCTGATGAATATTTGATGCAGAGGAGAGGAAAAAGTAACAAAATAACCAAAAGTTCCAAGAAACAGGAGGACTAAATAACTATTTGCTTGATTCAATTTGTTTAATGTCGAAAATAATTTTCCAAGGTCTCACTCTATGAGCCTCACATGTTCCTGAGTGAGAGAGTAAAACAGGTTGAGACAGTGTAAGCCATCATTACTAGAAAACACAGTTAAAAAGTACATATCCCAACAAAGGTGGATCAGTTGAGTGGATTAATTTTGTCTGAAGACAAACACGCTTTGTCAATTATCATAGCACAAAATATGGCAAAACTTTAAAAGCCTCATTGAAATGTTCTAGGCATCATGCCATGCTCCATACACTTCCTTCATTTTGCCAGAATGGTTCCCTTCATCTGAACCCTGTCTTCTCCTTTCCACTTGCCTACGTAATGTTTACTTTTCAAGGCCCATTTTCTCCAAGAAAGTTTCTCTATTCACACACACACTGAGCTCTCCCTCCCTCCTTGAACTCCAAGGGCCCTTGCTGAATCAGCCACTTAATTTAGCACTTAATTGTGTATGTCAGCAGCATACAAGTCCGAGTCACTCTCGGAGGGATTGCATTGTAAAATACTGTATCTCTGCTTATTAATTCAAGTAAAAGATTAATCCATGAGTTCAAAGTTACATCTTATTATAACTATTGTATGTCGGTGTCATGGAGATGGGAAGGATGTCTTTTATTAATTTTTCTTTTGCCTAAATTATATAAAAGGAAATTACCATAAATATCTGATGCTTTCTTGGGAAATTTACACAACTGTTTGAACAGTGTAGGAAAATATATACTTTATTTGTTCAAATGTCTTCCCTGACAGAGGAAAGGCTGGTATGGTCAGGGCTGTCCCAACAGGGGTTCTCGGGGACATGCCTACCAAACAACCATACTTCTGCGAGACAGGGTATGGGGGTGAGGAAGACCTGCCCATCTGAGTACTAGAGTAAGAAAACCCAGATCAAGGGAAGCCAAAACCCATTAAGGAGAGCAGTGACTAAAAGCTAGAGAGAACAAAATCTGCATCTAGAAGCCAAAGAGCCAGAGGCAGATCAAAGCTGGGGTATATTGCCAAGAGTCAGAGCTGGAACTAGTGAGAAATTCATTGATAGCATATCAGTCCTAGTGTTGAAAATTTCAAGCCATTGCTTAAAAATAGCTTAGAGCACCTGAGGTTAGACTTAATCATATAGAGTAAAAGATATTTTTCTAATTGTTCTTAACCCTTTTGAAATCTGTCCTCGCACTAATTTTTGTTATCCTTCAAATTTTTACACATAGCTTCAAAGATGGTTAATTGTTCATTTCAATAACTTGCCCCAAATTCTAATTTTTTAATAGTTTCTATAGATGTCTTATGTCTAAGTTAAATTTTTTCACTACCTGTATAAATGTAAAACACTACAAACTTTGAAACTGACAGTATGTTTTGGTGATCATTGCACAATGATGTCACAGGCAAAACATTCTTAGCTAAAAGCCATCAGGTAGAAAGACAGGAATTTTATAGATATCCAGGCATACGGCTCAAACTTAATTATCAACAAAGAATCTTCAAGCAGATTCTAGTTTTGCAAATAACTATCCAAGACTCTATTCCTGAACCTGAAGGTTTCCCCAAATCATTTCTATAATTCAAAAAGTGTATTTATTACAGATGGTGCTTTATGCTACCATGGAAATAATTGTTCCAACCTTTTGGGAAGGCAGTTTGGCAGTCCACATTGAGAGCTTGCAAGTGTCCTTATCCTTGGACCGAGCAACCCTGTCGCTCTGTTTGTGAATTTTTCCGAAAGAAAGAGTCATGAATGTGTGCAGCTCTTTATCTACACCATTCATCACATCCGTGTTACAAATAGCTAAAAGTTAAATAAAAAACCCAAAGGTAAAAAAAGGAGTGTGGTTAAGTAAACTATGAAAAAACCCATATAATGGAATGAATTGCCACCAAAAAATTTATGTTGTGAAAGAATGGTTAATAAATATAGAATTATAATTTATGAAGTAAGTGAGAAAAGCAACTTACTAACAATATATAATGTCCTCTAAAAAAGTATTGAAAGAGAAAGAGCAAGAGGAACCCAGTTGATTCAAAATATTAATATATTTTTATCTCAGGCTTCTCTTAGAATCCAGTTCAAGTTCCTTAATACGACATAAAAGGTCCCATGTGATTTGGTTCCTCCCTGCTGTTCCAATTTCCTCTTCGCCTCTTTCCTTCTCACCTACTGCTCTCCAGTCATTTGGGCCTCTATTTCTGGGACATGCCAGTCACCTTCCAGCCTCAGGACCTGCCACTTGCCGTTCCTTCATCTTGAAAGCTCATCTTCGTTCGCACTGCTACCCCCTAACTAGGGATCCACTTCAGACCTCAGATTGAAATACATCCTCCAAGAACTCCACCATCCCTCTAGTCTATAACAAGTCCCCCATTTACACATCCCTAGAGAACCCTGGACTTTGTTTTCATAGCATTTGAGTCTATTGTAATTATATAGTTTTTTTTTGTGCCTATCTGTTTAATATGTTATCTCTAATAGACTATGAACACCATAAAGGCGCTAAATATGTATTGCACATATCAGGCACTCAATAAATTGTTACTGAATGTATGATAAATGGATGGAATTGTGGATATTATTTAGTTTCACCTCTATTTTTTTAAGTTTCTTCAGCAAGCCTGTATAACTTCTGTAATAAAAAACAAAATAAATGTAAACAATAAAAATGGTCTGTATGAAATATTCTAAATTTAAAGAACTTCAGCTTTAGGAATATATTTGAATTATTCAGGTTATGTGAACACTCCATTTGGCTTGCTAGTATAAACTAGACCATGACTTTAAAATCAAGATTTAATATCTCTGTTACATATTTTAAATGTGAAGTTGATTTCATATTTTTTGCTTGCAATCATTAGGAACGCCTCAAAGTAAGATCACAAATACCAAGTAAGAAGTCTTCTGTGTGGATGTTGAAAGGAATTTTGCCTTAAGTTAAGAAGCTACTTCTCAGATAATAAGTACCAAAATAGGAATTTCATGGGTCAGATAAATGAACAGATAGCTCTTAAATTGTGGAATGGTTCAATGGTATGTGTGAACCGATAATATCTTCCCCTACTCTTTTCTTTCAGCCTTGATCTATGTAACAAAGAATTTGGTTTCTGTCATTCAGCCAATCTGAAAATGAATTGCCAACCTAGTTGCCAATCTGAAAATGAATTGCCAATCATGAACCAGTCTTAGTTCGTGATTCCTTTTTGATGAGAACAGATCCTTATGTTTGCACTTGTTTTAGTTTGGCTTTTTTTTCTCCTTAAGTTGCTTTTCTGTTTTTAAGTACATAAAATGTATTTCAACACTTAACAACACAAGAAGAGCAATCAAGGGCTACAAAATATTCCAGCGAAGTTTCTCTTTTGAAGTGATAACCAAGCATTGCTCCACAGGGCTGACTGCATGGTAGCTCGATGGTATGTTATAAAAACCCTTTTCAATGTTAAACAGGAAAGTAAACCTGCCAAACTTACTTCAAAATATGAAATTAATTTCCTGCCATGTTCTCACTGCCAAAATAATTTCTTTCAATGTTGAAGATTTGAAAGTTGAATCTCTTCCTAAAAATTGGAAGTTAAATGCTATGCTCTTAATTAAGCCTCAAGCTATTATTTCTGCATGAGAAATAAAAAGAACAAATACAGTCCTTCCTCTTCAAGTGATCTGAATTGTTGAATATGTATGTAAGGTTCTTGATAAAAATTTTAAATTCATTATTATTAACCTGGCAGAAAACACTGTTTCACAACCAAGTACAATTTTAATAAAATCAAATATAACTGCCTTATTATAAATGCCTTATCTTGACTTTCTTCTAATCTATCCAAATTCAGTGTTTCTGGTGGAACCACTTGAGTTCACATTAGATTTATCTCACCCTATAAAAGCACAATTCATTAAACAGACTAGTCTATTTAAACTAAGGCAATTTTATCACAGTCAATTCAATTATTTAACACTGCTTTTTTAACTCACTACTTTAAGCTTTCTTTTGACAAGTATTCCTTTAAATAAATGAGTTGCAATTTAAAGAATGAAAAAAGATCAAGTTCTCTTACAATATATGCAATTAGCCTATAGGGAGATGTTTTTCTGATACAGAACTAAGTTTTATTTGAAAGTTAGAGTAACTCTCAAGTAACAGAAGCCACCAAGGTTATTTTTCAGCAAAAATAAACATAAAAGAACTTTCTATGTGGGGGACTTTACTTTCCTGTGTTGCTTGTATTCTCATTTAAGAAGCGAACTTTTGGGCCACGTCTACATAATTAAAGAATCAATGTGATCATCTACATAATTTATTCCAAAGACAATATAACCTGAAATATATAGAACTGACTTTCTCATCCTATTAAATGATAATCTGGTTAGTGACTTTATAAAATAGTAATAAATAGTGGAAAAAATGTTTACTAACTGCCTAACCAAGTCCTAACAAAAGTAAGTTGAGTTCTTTCCAAAAGTTTCCCCATGAATTTTTTTCATTTAAAATTATGAGATTTAAATATTAGTTAAGATTATAGGCTTGAACAGCAGATTGAATGAGCTGAATAAAGAATGTTTCCATTATGAAAGAGAAAGGAAGTTGGATGTGTGTAGGGCACAGTATATTCATCAAATAGTGCTTTCATAAAGGCGATGTCATTAATTTTTCATATGGGTTGTCCTAGGAAAATAAGGTGAAAAGATGCAAGGGACCATGGCACACACTGGGTGTCACTGTCCAAGAGGAGCACCATGATTCTGATATGTGGTTTATGGAATGATTATCATGGCTTTTAGTCAGATTTCAAGTAGTGTTTCTCCTACCTGAAAATACTCAAAATATATTATGGCTACTAAAATATTTCAGGTAGAGGGAATTTTTGATACTTGACTTTTCATATTTTTGCTTTTATATCTATGATTTTTTGCTTTCTTTTCTATTAAGAAATAGCTTTGGATGACTTTCATTTTTCTGGAACTCACTATACTTCAGTAAACAACCCTCTGGATCAAATGACTTCTTTAGTACAGATAAGTGAGCTAACTAATAACTTTTATCAAAAAAAATTGAATAATTGTCCAGAATAAAATGCTTCATTGTAGTGGAATCACCTAGAAATTAAATGCTGCCTTCTGAGATACATCAAAATCATCCATCTATTATTACATGATAAGGAAAAAGGACTAAATATAATGATAGCTATGTAGGTCCCCCAGACTTACTTTGCACCTTTTATATCCAAAAGATGAAATACATAATTTTCAACAAAGCATTACAATATTTTCATAGGATGTAAGTTCCAAATTTAACCAGTAACAGTCATAAAGACCTAAGAGGCAAGCTGGATGTTATACAGAATGCCTCATTTGAATCTAAATTCACATGGATTAATTACCTAATTTAGGAGTACAAAGGTAAGCCAAATTATAGCTGGAAGGAAATGAAAGAAAAGTGCAGACTAAAATTTCAAAACAAAACACACTTGCGTAGATTATGTGTTTATTGTATAGAGACCTATTGCATCCCTGCCACTCACATTCCCCAGGACAGGTGCCTCTTGTCCCAGTCAAGACTGTCTTTGCCCTAGACATGGACATTAGCCCTTACAGGTATCACCACTGACAAATGGTGGCCAAGACAGAAGACACCCTAATCATGGTAGGATCCTTGTAGCTGACAAGGCTGCTGCCAATAGATGGAAGTGGTAGAACTAAAAGCACCTAAATTCTTTGTCCTAGTATATCATTAAGTACAAGGATGTGTTTCTTTGAGAAATCTCCAGATTTCATTTGTATACCATTATTTCACATTGCCAATTGGTAAGATTTCCTTTTATAATTCATTCCCTTCAGTAGCATGCATTTGATACATGGGATTTGGGATTGTCATTGCCATCTACTTAATGTTGGGCTCTCTTTCATCAGTTTACACTAAGCATTGAGAGTCTTAGGATAAAAGAGTCCAGTCAGTACTAAGGGGATTCAAGAACACAAAGTGACTTTTTTGTGCATCCAGAGAAGAAATATTTGCAGCGCTTGTCTGCACAGCTTATGGCTACCGAAGACTTTTATCAATGACAATTAAAAAAAAGGAAGATGAATAACATGAAGAGAGATGGGATTCAGATATTAAAGGAAATTTTATTGAGTATATTGTTCCTGTTTTTATATGAAACCAAGAAAGGATGAGAGGCATAAGAAGCTCTTACTGTGTGGATTTTATTTTTCCTTATAATTTTCTGTCCTCATACTTTCCTCATCCTTTTATGTACTTCTGAAACTTATAAAGAGAAAAATAGTTTAAAATAGTGTTAAGTGATGGATTCAATCTATAAGAAATATAAGCCCCCTCCACAATCTAAAAAAAAAAAAGGAACAATAGTACTCAGTAAAATTTCCTTTAATATCTAAATCCCATCTTTCCTCACATTATTCACCTTTCTTTTTTTATTGTCACTGATAAAAGACTGATAGCTATCAATTAAATTTCTACTAGAACTTTAAGGATTTTAGATAGTATATTGACTAGCAAAAGCTATGTTGATAGATAATTCTTTTAAAAGAGTATAGTGGTCAGGCCCTTTGAAGATAATACATAAACTGCCTAATCCTGGAGATCGCATACAAGAGACACTGAGACATCCCAGGGGAAAACAACTTAATAACTTCATTTATCTTAATTTTCCCCAGGCTTATTTTACCACATTTCTATCATGGAATACTAACTAACATTGTGCAGAATTGGTATTCAGGACAATGCAGTTTAGGAAACACTAGAAAATGTCCCATTGTATAGACCAAGAAACTGAGGCTCCAGAGGTCTTAACTGCCTTTCTTAACCATTGCCACCTACCCGTTCTGATTTTGTTAGATATAAGTTGTCAAATGTATCTGTAAACTACTTAATACCAAACATAACCAAGACCAACAGGAAACTAAGGATTGTACAGACCTTTGAGCATTGGACAAAAAAATCTCCTTTACAAAAAAGCTTTTAGAGCATATTTAACATTTAAAATATTGCAATAATGAACATCTTAATAATAAATCTAACATTACATGCATAAATTTGAATTTATAAGACAATTCTCAATAGTATATCTTATTAAACATTATAAAATGTCTTTAATACTTACCTAATATAGGTTATTTTCTTTGTATCATAGCAAAAGTAGTTTTAATAATTCTACTTGACAAAGAATGAACTCAGACTGATGTAGTAAATGTAAATTATAACTTACAGAAACAGGATTGTAAGTAATGTAAGACCTGTGGTCCTCATTCAGGTTTGTATTTCAAGGGTTACACAAAAGCTCAGAGAAGGCGGTTCTAAAAGCAATGAATAAGTATACACACGACAGGACCCAAGAAAAATATCCTATATAGACTACAGATTGCCCTATCATCTGATATAAATGAAGATGATCTCCTTTTCCAAGGAGAAATGTCCTTTAATTCATCATTCAATGAACATTTATTGAGAACCTACAATGAACATTTATTAAGCACCTACAAATTCACTGAACATCACTGCAGCATTCAGTTCTAACAAGGAAGACAGACAGTAAGTAATTGCACAGGTAATTAACCCATCCCAGTTGATAGGTGCCACAGAGTGGTGTTGGGGCACGGTGGTGGTGAATTGGGGCAGAGGTATGGGCATAAAGGTAAGATCAGACCTAGTCCGGAGACAGGGGCAGTCTCCTTAAAGAAGTGACAGCTGATATGAATCCCAAGGCTGATAGGAATTCACCAGAAGAGGAAGGGCATTCAAGGCAGAATTCTTGGCTCTTTTGCAGGAAAGCTGGCTGGGGAGGAAGCTTTGCTCCAAGGAGGCTGGGAAAGTATGCAAGGGCCTGATCATGAAGAACCAGTTTTAAAGAGCAGATGAAAAGATCACAGCCCTGAAAATGAATTACATCTGGGGAGAAGCCAGTTAAATGGGTCCATGGTTATGCAGATAAAGTTGAGATTGGAGGGTGCAGGGGTGAGGGTGGCAGTGAGGGGAATGAGCCGCCTACGGTCCTTCAGGAAAACTGTTTTCTGTGAGCCTTCCAATGTCTTGCCTCTAAAGTGGCTGTCCTTGACTTCTCGGTCTTTGTAATCTGTATTTTTATCTTCTCAAGTCTCATTCAGTTCATGCTTCCTGCCTTCTCCTGGAGGTTCACCAACCAAGCCCACAGAAATACATCCCACCTAGTTCTGTCCATGTGAACATACTTGGAAGAATGGAAAATGTATCTCTATTTCCAATCCTCACATGACTGAAAACAGATGAACCTCCATGCTTTGAACGCTACTACTTTGAGATACTCCATTAGCTGAACTCCAGATTTGCTCCATTTCAAAACTTCTTATGGAAATACCCTCCCATTCCTGGTTGTTATTAAGATTAAAGGGAGAATGAAACCTGTTTTGGTTAACAAAATGATAGGATCTCATTACCTTCTAGATCACAGTAACTTCTTTCCTTCTCATGAAATATGAGTTGAGATATGACTCCCAAAACACTTATATTTTCAAGACTTAGCCACGCCTATAATTTTCAATACAAAAGTATGGAAAATAATATCCCAGTTTGTAATCTAGAATACAGTTTTCATTTTTTCTCTGAAAAACTATTAGAAAATTATTTACTTCCTATTAACAAATAAGAATATTATATTATTGCAATTATAGGAAGCTCATAATTAAACATTCATCCCAATATAGACTTTTATCTTGAAACACTAGCTATTCTTTACAGAAGTTTTCAGTTTTCTGAAGTGCCTTGAATGGTCTGTCAAGAAAACAAATAACATACTTTTTTAAAAGTCAGCTTCGATATGGTTCCATATACGCAGTTCTAAAGGGAATCACATCCAGGATGTTTATTAACTGGTTGTTGAATTAAATAGATGTGAATTTCCAGCCAATTTTATATATAGGTGTAGTTGCTGGTTAACATTTCAGAAAGTTATAAGCTATCTAGAGATGGCATTTGGGGAGTATGAATAAGAGGGGGTGTTTTTGTTTATTTTGAATATTTACTTGTTTTAACTTGAGGATTTTTAAGGGTAGAGAGACTTTGGTAAAGCAAGTGTTGGATTTGTGGCCCCAAAGGTGGTATTCCCTGGAATTGTTCCCTGGAATACAGTGGTCCCTCTAAGGAAATTATTATATGAGCTGCTTGTTTAAATTTTGCATAGAACTGATAAAATACACCTAATAAGAGGTTCTTCTTCTAAAGGTTTTTTGTTATTTGGAATCCAAATAGCCTATTTCCAGAAAAGAAACAATACAATATTTGCCATTGCTAGGTTACCATGCCAAGTTTATTTAGCTCACAACATGAGTCATGTATTTCTCACATGTTGGAGCTTTTGTGAGGATTATATAAGGTAATATAAAGCACAGAGCAAGGTTTTGAGTAACTGGTCTAATTGTCACTCCTTCCTATGCAACCTAGGGGCTCAGCAGATGTTAGTTTCACTCCCTATTCCTTGTTATTTAATGGGTTGACTTAAATTCAGTGTTCCGGGAGCATTTGGAGGAAGTAGAGAATATTAATAAAGGAAAAAGAAGGGAAGACTCCAGGGACTCCTCAAAATCCCAAATCTCCCTTTATAGACACTCAATATTCTCCTTTCTTCTGGTCAAATCTTCTTAACAATAGTCACCCATCCAGACCTGCCCCTCCAATTTACCAACCTCTCTCATCAGTCAACGCCATCATGACTGATCTTAGCCAGGTATTTCAAATGAAGTCATACTAACATGAATGTACTTTTAAGGCAGTTTAAACTACTGAAGAGTACTCTAAATTTTAAATAAGAATTGCTTGAAAACACAAATGCTTTTCCAATTTATTGAAATGTCTAATTTGTGCAAATTTTAAAGAAAATGTTAGAAAATAGGGGGAAAAAGATATTTGACATAAAGTATCTACCACAAAGATCCTATCAAGAAATCTCCCTAGGGGTCAGTTTCCCTGAGTGAGACAAGATTCTGACAGCCATTTTACTGCCTCCACATCTGAACTTAGAACATTGTCCACAACAGTTCATGGGCCAATATGTGCTTCCTGGAGAGTAGTTAAAAGGAACAGTCACAGGAGCAAATCTCTTCTGTGCTGTGTCATTTGTCATCCCAAAGGACTTCAGCATTAGTATTTTTTGACATATTTATATGTTTTCAATAATTTTAAAAATACATGGAAACTCAATATTCAGGAAATAAATAGAGGGCTTACCTTTCTGTAATCTACTTTTTTAACTGAGAGTAACATTTCAGTAGTTAATTGCAGTTGATGCAATAAACATATGGATTCATCTGCACAGTGAAATGGAAAGTTAAGGCCCATACCTAACTGCAAAATTTCTTTCTTTTAAAATTTTTTTCCCTATTGTTAAAATGGGGAAAGAAAGAATATGTCAAAAAACAGTTCCTGCAATTGCTTTTGCTACTTGGTTGGGGCATAGATGAGAAGGAATAGGAAGAGAACAGAAGACTGTTTATACATTCACCAGATAATGGACATTTAGGTTGTTTCCAGTTTGGAGCAATTACATGTAAATCTACTATAAACATTCAGTTATAGGTTTGTGCAAGTGTTTTCTTCTCTCTTGTGTAAGTACCTAGGTCTAGGACTGTTGGGATGTTGGTAAGTATATATTTAAGTTTAAAGGAAACTGCCCAGCAGATTTCCAAATTGGCTATACAATTTTCATCAACACTAGAAATGTGTGAGTTACAGTTGGCCTTCATCTATGCTAGCACTTGCTTTGCCAGCTATTTTGCTTTTTTTTTTAATTTTAGCTATTCTAATAGGTATGTTGTAATAGTCTAATAGGCTTTATCTATGCTAGCATCTGCTTTGCCAGCTATTTTGCTTGGTTTTGTTTTAATTTTAGCTATTCTAATAGGTATATTGTGGTTGTAATTTGCATTTCTCTAATGACAAATGGTAGTGACCATCTTTTTATGTACTTACTTGCAATCCATTTATTAATGACAATGAACTATCTGCTCAAATCTTAAGCTTATTTTCAACTAGGGTCTTTATTTTTCTAATTATTGAGTTGTAAAAATTCTTTATATATTCTCAAGGAGACTGCTTTTGCACTTAAGTATTTTGTAATTTTTTTTTCCTTTTATGTTTGGACTTTCTGTGTTCTGCCTGTGAAATCCTTCCCTAACTCAGGTCACAAAGATTTACCTTGTGTTTTCTAACTTAGTGTCTTGTGCAGTTTTACAGGTCTGAGTTTTACATTAGGCCAACCTTCCATTTTATGTTAATTTTTGTATTTTGTATTTTATGTTAATTTTGTAATCTGTGTATGTATAGTGAAATATAGGTTGAGGGTTTCTGATTTGCTTTGTTGGCTTGTGGCTTGTTCATTAATTTTTCCCCTCATATGGATGTCCAACAGTTCCAGTACCATATTTAAAAACCCCCCTTTTACTATTAAATTACCTAATCAACAGTCACTTCATATACATGTGACTCTATTTCTTTCTATTCATCTTGTTAGTCTATGTTTCTATCCATTTGCCAATATCATGCTGTTCTGATTATTGTAACTTTCTACTCAGTCTTAATATCAGATAGTTAGAGTCCTCCAACATTGCTCCTTTCAAAAAAAATGTTTTGCCTATTCCATATCTTTTGTATTTGTATATATATTTTAGCATCAATTTGTCAGTTTCTATATTATTGTATCATTTCTGACAAGCAGTCTATAAAGAAGTTTGTTCCTTTCTATGTAATTGATCTTTTTTTCTGGCTTCCTTTAATATTTTCTTTTTATCTTTGGTTAAAAGCAGTTCCATACGATCTGAGTAGTGTCTGTGTGTCCTACTGATGGTTCTTCAAGTTTCTTGGATCTTTGGTCATATATCTTTCATTCTACCTAGAAAATTCTTATCCATTATATTTTCAAATATTTCCTCTACCCATTTTCTATCTTTTATCTTTTCTTTCTTGGATCCAGTTAAAGATATGCTAGGTCATTTGATATTGTCACGTAGCTCCTTTTTTTCCCACTTATTCCCTCTGTGGGTCAGTTTAGATTATTTTAAGGAATAATACTTTCCTCAGCTGTATCAGGTTATTTGCTAAACTGTTCAACATTCTTCATCTGTGATGGTGTGTGTGCACACATGTATATGTATATAATACTAACATTTCTTTTTCATTAAGTTATAATTTCTGTCTAAATTTCCCATGTGTTCATACATATGGTCCATTTTTTCTTTTAAATCCTTTAACATATTAATCATAGTTACATTTAAGTTTCTAACAGTTCCAACATCTTAATCATCTCTGAAAATGGTTCTGTTGATGGCTTTATCTGTTGACAAAGAATTGCTTTTTCTTGCTTTCTATGTATCTTACAGCTTTTTTTGAACAGTATATGTAGAATACTACAGAATGAAATAAATAACACATAGTATTTATTCTTTTGTCATAAGGCTTTCATCATTAATAATTGTTAAGCAATTAGTGCCAGGATTTGAGCGAAACTACTGAAGAATGGAGCAGGATTTGTTTCGATTTTGCTATGGTTACCTTTCTTGCACCATATGCTTCAATTCTACTGGTGGATTACCATCACTTAGGATAGGCCTTGGGTTGCCAGAGGTTTTCCTTATTATTTCTGTTCCATCTCAGCTTTCAGTCATCCTTCTACATCCTCCACTACATGTTCTTTCTCCACCCTCTTGCACTTTCTCCAGTGGTAGACAGCTGTTGTTTGTTACTCCATGCTTTTGTTGGAAAATGAAGAGTCTAAGGATTTCAGAGGTGTAGTTTCCATTCAATCTCCATGACAGCGAAACTCTAACTTTAATGTCCGTGACTAGTCTTAGGCAGGAATCTCCCCTTTTTAGAAGTAGCAGGCTGCTAATAATATTGATGTAGATATTGATACAGTTTAAGATCCTGGACAAAGGAGAGTTTCATATCTCCCACTCACTCCATCCATGAAGTGGAGTGCTTTTACTTCTACATTTCAGCCAACTGAGCTACAATATGTTTATTCTCTTCTTGTCAACACTTCCAGTCGTAGCTGCCTTCACAAAATAGTTCCTAAATCTGGGAAGTTTTATAGATTATCTGGTTTTCTGCCTTTGTTAGGATAGAAGCAATACTTTTAACTTGAAATATTTATTTGAATCTACTCTCTTATATACCTTGTAATATAGTCTTCATTTCTGATGTACATATTTTTCTTTTTCTTTTATCTAATTCCTGAATTCAATTAACTCATGTTTAATTTCAGCCTGATTTTTTATATGTTCATGTTATTAGAGTTTGAATTCTGAATTCAAGGCATATATTTTTAATATCTCCAAATGCTTAGAAATATTTATTTAAGTTTGATGTATTGTATTACACTTTCCTGCTTTGTGGTTGTTTTGTGGAGGAGCATACTCAACAGCTGAAATTATTTGATTTGTTTTCTGCTGTCTTTTTACAGTAGTTTTGTATGAATGTGATCTCTTTTATTCTTCTATTCCTAGTTAATTCATGGATGGAGTTACTAGTTCAAGAGTGCCCTCTTCTGTAATTTTAATAAAATACAGATACTTTAATGGATAATGATAAGGAGTAGGTGAAGGTATCACTATTTTTTCAGTTTCTTCAGAATCTTTAATTTCTTTCCTCTTATTGCCTTATTTACATTCATTGTCACATTTACAAAGGGTAACATTCCTTCTCTATATCTCAGATTTCCCCTAAAAGCAATACTTCCTCAAGTATGCTATTTCTGGTCCCACCTGCTTTTAAGGCCTTTCCTTGTAGACAGAGCAGTTAACTACCAAATCCCAGCTCTTTGTCCAGTATTTTGGCTCTTATTCTTGGACTTTTTTCTTATGGGATTCATTTATATATTTGATCTAAAAGTCCCCCACTCATCTACCCATTTTTATGGAATCTTTTAAGCCTTCCTTCCCTCTCTGTCCATACTCTCAGCATCAAACTCCAAGAACATTCTAGAATTTGATTTAATATTCTACTTAAAAATAATTTGAATGCTAAATGCTTTTGTGTGCAAAAGGTTGAAAGGGTCGTACATAGTTTAATTTGTTCTCCTGGTTTGTTATATGGTTTTGGGGGGAAACACATGGAGAGAGATAAAATCAGCCATCTACCATTCAAACTGTTATATATTCATGAAAGGAAATATCACAAAACATTCAAATAGAATGAATTTTTGACAAATATAACATAGATGAATCTCAAAAACATTTTCTTGAGATGCAAGTAGCTAGATACAAGAATATATGTGTGTTTATTTTTATGAAATTCTACAACACAAAGAAAAACCCAAATTATTGTGATATAAGTGAATTAAACTGTTGCCTGGGACAAGTGGTAGAGGGAATTCATTGCAAAGGAGCACAGAGAATGATGAAGATATCCTATGTATTGACTAGTGTGGTTATGGCTTCACAGGTATATAATATTTCTCAAAACTCATCAAGCTTTATACATATAATGTATGCATTTTGTGGTATCTAAATTTTATCTCAATACATTTTTTAAAAATTAAATTTATGGGCTAAATAGAAGATTAGATACATATGAAAAGATAGTTAATGCACTGGAAGATCGGTAAGATAAAATGTGGACAATATAAAAAGAAATGTAAAAGGCTTAGAAAATATAAAAAGAACATCCAATAATGTATATTTAGTAAGAGTTCCAGAGGTCAAGAATAGAGAGAAGAGAGGAGAAGCAATTTTCAAAGAAGTAATGACTATGAATTATCAAGAACAAAGGCAAAAAATAAACCTTTATAGTAAGGAGACAGAAATCTAAGCAAGTTGTTTTTAAAATCTATATCAAACATTGTAATGAAACTGTATTTTCAAAACCAAAGATTAAAATCTCAAAAGAAGGCATAAAAGCAGAAAGACAAAAATTGAGTAGTGAGCAATATTCTCATCAGCAAAAATAAATTCCAGTAAACAAGGAAGGAAGAATGCCAACATAAAATTCTATACCTAAATTATCACTCCAAAACAAGGGCAAATAAATACAAATTCACATGAAGATAAACCTAGTTTCCTATTTGCTGACACATGCCAAAAATTTTACAAAAGATGAAATGTAAGAAGGAAGGGGAAAAAGCACAATGTTGAGAAAAACTAATAAAAAGAAACAAGGTTAAAATATTTTTACATAACATTAAAGATGTGATAAAATAGTCAAAGAAGTATGAGAAATTGTTAATTATTCATTATTTCATTTTCTTTAAATAGAAAAATTATAATAGACTACAAAAGGAATTATCTGAAAGGGACAAGGAATAATATGGTTATATCTCAAAATTGAAAAGACAGGAAGACAAATAAGGACTCTGAGGAAGAAAATATGACATATAATAACAATAAAGTATTTGTAGAGGCAATATGTCATCCTAATTAATAACACAAGGTCTAGAAACAGAAAGTATATGTCAGTTCTTGATTCATCACTTTCCTATTGCATCACTTGGGGTAAGTGACTATTAAATACCTTCGTTTCCTCACCTACAAATGGAAAAAGTAGTAGGGCCTACCATAGAGGGTTGTTGTAAGGAATAAATGAGAATGGCTTTTCATGGGCACTGAGATCTGTCATATTTTCTGTACTTGAGAATACTTAAGCATTTTCATCCTGAAAGCTAAGTGGAAATTAAGGGATTTTCTTTGCTCAGGTATGTTTACTTCTCCTAAAAGTGAATCTCCTAGTAATCCCTGTGTGAGCTTCTACTAATTTTGATTTTGGACAATTCCCCTGACCATTGTGAGGCTCACTTTGTTCATCCATAAAATGAGAATAAGACTATATTTCAGGGCTGTTATAATGAACAAATGAGTCAACCAGGCAAATGTGTTTGACTAAGCAATAAGATGAAGTGTCTACAATGACCTGCAAGACTTGACATGATCTAGATTATCTCATAGTAGTCTCCTCATCTCTCACTCCTCTCCAGCCTCATTCACCTTCTTGCTCCTGTTAGGCCCTATCCTTTAGCTTTCACTGTATAGCCACACCTTTAAGTCACTTCCAGACTTGGATGAAATACCACATCACACTCATGGTATGTCTGGCACCCTCAGTGACCATACAATGGGCCAAATGTTACCCAAAGGGACAGAGAAGTTAACCCCTCCCTAGTGAAGAACTTTGCACAATAGGAAATGAGAGTGGGAAGGGATGTACGGGCAGCCACACTCCTGTTCTTCCTCACTCCCACAATTATTCAGTGACATGGATTCTCCTTGCAACTTATCTGGAAATCTCTTGTGCTGAGCAGATATACCTGCTAAGCAACCTACAGCAGCTCTTTGTGGCTTGTACAAAGCAAGAGCCAGTGCAGTGACATGCCACATCACTTTTTGCATCATTTCTTTCCCCACCCCTTTCTCCCACCCTCATCTCTGCCCTGAAGTTGGATCTTTCAAATCAGACACCAGCACTACAATTCTTGGTTCAGGCTCTGTTTTCTGAAGAACCTGAGCTAAGTTAGGGTCTCTGAAGTTTCCATTATTTTGGATTTGAGGGGCAAACTACATTAATTCCTCCATAGGTGAGGATACCATGGTCTGATCAATGTCTTTGGAGTCAAACAGAACCAGGTTTGGTTCTCAGCTGTACCATTTACTATCTACATGACCCTGAACAATTCACTTAATCTGCCTGACTCTAAATTTTAGCATGTGAATAAAAGGAAAGATTGTGTTGTATTGCAGTGATGATAAAATGGCATAACATAGTATAATGCCTGACACAAAATAGTTGTCCATAAAAGTGGTGAAACAAAAAAGTCATAGTGCATTGATCTTGCTTTACAACTGAGTAAGGTACAATGATCAATAAATTAGAAAAGAGGGAGTCACAGTATATAATTGATGAGATTTGTTTTATACTGGCAGACTTAGCTTTGAGTTAAGAACTATAAGTAATTTCTAATAATGTCCCAGAATGTAGTGCTGACACACTTCCATAGCAACTCCTAAATATGAGTGATTTGTTATAAGGAAGGCAAATGAAGGAATAAAAAAATGTGGCTAATTTTGTCCTATGTTCTTTCCAAACCACTTTGTCCTATATTTTTTCATTTGATGTTTCCAGAAACTCTTCGAGGTAGACCTCCTCATAATGTATTTATTTATAATACAAGTTCATAGTTCATTTAAGTTTTTTTTTAAAGGCTTCCCTAAATTAAGGGAGTTTATCAAGATTCTACATTGTGACTTAGTTTACATGGTAATGCTAGATGTTATAACAAACTGGTAACCACCAGTCACTTCACAGTGTGTATGAGTCTACTGCTATTTTGTTCATTTTGTGTTGTTTTGTTTTAGAACTTGCCAGTGTTTGTGGCCAGTTGAAGCTGTCTTTGACACAGCCATGCATGAACTCTTCTCTCTTGTGGTTCTGTCCCTGTCTCATAATCTTCTGCCTTCAGGTAGAGGTGGAGGAAATGGATAAAGATGCACCTGCTTCTTAAGTGGTTTGGCCCAGAAGTGACATCTGTAATTTCTCACATTCTATAGTCTTCTGGTCACAGCTCTATGCAAGAGGTGGTATAATACTGGGACAGGATACATACTTGTAAGCCATGGGTCTGTGGTAAGGAATTTTCATGGGAAATTACTTATGTTTGTTTGGAAGAGCGAAATGATAAAGTATGTTCTCTAACCAAAATACTATGACACTAAAGCTTGTGCTCGTTCTACTACACCATGTTGTCTCCCAGCAGATATAAATAATTCAATGAAAAATCACATAGAAAAACAAAAAATTACATTGCATGGTAGCCACTTTTATTTATATTTTATTCATTTTGTTTTGTTTCATTCTAATATTCCATATATAAGTGAAATCGTATGGTATTTGTCTTTCTCCACCTGGCTTATTTCACTTAGCATAATACTATGTCCATCCATGTTGTCATAAATGGCAGTATTTCTTTCTTTTTTATGGCCGAATAATATTCCATTGTGTATAATGGAACCTTTTTTATCCATTCATCTATGGATGGACACTGGGTGCTTCCATATCTTGGCTATATAATGGAGCAATAAATATATGGGCGCATATATCTTTTCAAATCAGGGATTTGGTTTTCTTTGGGTACATTCCTAGAAGTTGGATTGCTGGGTCAAATTGTATTTCTATTTTTAGTTTTTTGAGGAACATCCATACTGTTTTCCATAATGGCTGCACCAATTTACACTCCCACCAAAAGTGTAGGAGAGTTCTTATTTCTCCACATCCTCATCAACACTTGTTATTTTTTGTCTTTTGGATAGTGGCCATTCTGACTGTGTGAGGTGATATCTCATTGTGGTTTTGATTTGCATTTTCCTAATAACTAACTATGTGGAGCACCTTTTGGTTATTTATATTTCTTCTTTGTAAAAATGTCTGCTCAGGTCCCCCACCCATTTTTTTAATCAAGTTATTTGTATTTTTGGTGTTGAGTCATATGAGTTCTTTATATATTTTGGGTGTTAACTCCTTATTAGATAAATCATTTATGAATATATTCTCCCACATTGTAGGCTGTCTTTTTGTTCCTTTCTGTACAGAAGTTTTTTAGTTTGATGTAGTCCTACTTGTTCATTTTTTAGTTTCCCTTGCCTGGGGAAATGTGTCCAAAAACATTGCTCATAATTATGTTCAATAGCTTTTTGCCTGTTTCTTCTAAGAGTTTTATGGTTTCATGTCTTACATTTAGGTCTTTAATCCATTTTGAGTTTACTTTTGTGTATGGAGTAAGACAGTAATCTAGTTTCATTCTCTTGTGTGCGGCTGTCCAGTTTTTCCAACAATAGTTATTGAAGAGTCTGTCTTTTCTCCATTATATATTCATTGCTCCTTTATTATATATTAATTGACCATATATGCATAGGTTTATATCTAGACTCTCTATTCTGTTCCAATGGGTCTGTTGTTGTGCCAGTACCATACTGTTTTGATTACTGTAGCTTTGTAGCATAGCTTGAAGTCAGGAAGTGTAATAACTCCAACTTTGTTCCTCTTTCTCAGGATTGCTTTGGCTACTAAGGGTCTTTTGTAGTTCCATGTGAATTTTAGCATTATTTGCCCCAGTTCATTGAAAAATATTGTTGATATTCTGATAGAAGACCAATCAATTCTTGATTTGTTTTCACCCACTGTCTTGACTTCTCCTTGAACATGAACATTTTATTTGAGGTAAAGTAATAAACATGCAAATAGAAGGTAAAACAATAAAACACAAGGGCAGAGCTATGATGTGCTGAAGTTTATTTTTAAAAGTTTATTCATGTTTTAGCCAATGAAAATTGAGCCTGAGTTTAGTAAACAAAAGAATCCATTTTTATTTCAAATAGAAATGTTCATGTTTGCAACCAGTTTTTAAAAAGATGAAGCAAATTCATTCTTTTTAAAAATTCGGCATATTTATCGTCCATCTCTTTCTTCTAATTTCCCCTGTAACCAGTAAAGTTAATGAAAAAAGACCCATGTATTTATTTAAAGGGTGCTGACATACACTGAGAATTTTTAAACACGTTTGTTTGTACATGTTCCTTCCTCAGCTATCAATTGCTTCCATATAGCCTTTGAAAAATTGAAGGATTTGCGTAATGGTAGCATGAGCCACTTGTGTGGTATAAATATATATATTGCTAAGTAAACATTATATACACATAAAATATATACATAACACTAAGTCATGCTTATACAAGAGCTAAAGTAAAGACAGTGCCTTCTGGCTTAGCTCAGAAAATGTAATTTCTATAATGAATCATTTTTCCCTTATAACCTTGATAGTATAGACCCAGACAATAAGATGAAACTTTCCCACAAAAAAGGAAACGAAAAGTAGCAATACCATCAAAAGCCAAATGGACCCCAAACCAATGAATGCTAAATAGTCAAACATCATAATAAGGGAAGTGATTTTTTTATTTAAGCCACTCCATTTTCAACATTCATCAGAGTAGGAGAGAGGCTTCCATTAGTTTTTTTATAGATGGTAACTAGATCTGCTTTCTTTAACATTCCAAAGCCAGCCTGGGTATGGTAATGATTGTCATTACTCTGAGTAGCTGTAGGGTTCTAAGGACTCCCTGTGTCTGTCTTTTGCTTATCACTCTAAAGAGATTAATCTTTAAACAATGATCTTCTGGTACTGTTAACCTTAGGTTTGAACTTTTTAGTCCATCAAGAAAGAAAGGGCAGGATTCAAAAAGGCAGAGAAAATATCTAAAGTTTATAAAGGGAAATAGAAACTGGTTTCCTAATGTAATAAATCCTCACCTTAAGAAAAAAATCACTCACTACAAAAAGAAAGGTATATGGTTTGACATTCACTTATTCCCCCAGAAATTACCTACTGGTAACTCTAAAAAGTGGCTCAGTTAAGAACAATCAAAAAAAATTCATAAGAATGTTTTTTTTTCCTCTTCTTTACTATCAGCCTCTGCCCAGAATTTGACAATGATTAAAAGCATAGTCTATGTTCACAGCAATTTATCTTTCTACATCACCTGTTTCTAGGTGATAAATATGCCACTTTCAAATTAGTGTGGCATTTGTTCAGTTAATTATATGCATTAGGAATTATTTCAATAGGAGTATAATTTTCACCACACACATGCCAAAGCAGAAATCCTCCTGAAACCCATTTCTATGCATCAGATTTTATGGACACTTCCTACTAAACAAAACCTTAAAAGGAATATTTTCTGGGAGAAATAATAAAAACTTTGAAGAAACAGTGAACATCACCATCTGCCAAAATACCTAGAAATAAGAAAAAGAATATAACTCTCTATCAAATCAGAGATTCACTTAGAAACCCCTAGAAAAGAATAATTCTTAGCATTTATGTAACTTATAGCATAAATTACAACTTTTTAAAATGTTTTCAGGCTCAAACTATAAAGCTATATGTTAATTGTAATATAATCTTATCAATTCTGTACTACCTTCTACCTTAGTACTTTTAATAAATTATAGACAGTTATCAAGATTTCTGATTTTGGTGTATTTTCCCTTGATTACAAGTACCTATACATAAGGCCTTATTCTCTTTATATCATTTTGCTATAAAGCATAAAAAAACTGAAGCACTCATTAGCTTATTGTAACAATAGCTGACTAAACTCTAGCAAAAAAGCCATCCTTCAAATTTTACTTTTATTTTTGGGCTCAGTTTAAATACTTCTAAAATATGCATGCATCGACTTTGACAAGATGTAATTGTGATATTAAATTTTATTGAAATTTCTCAGGTCCTGATTTGTGTACAGGCTTGTGCTCTGAGTTCCCATGAAGCAGTAAAACGTTTAAAATACTGTCTGTGCAAATGCAAAATTTATGAATTCACACATCTCTGGTTGATTTATGTGAAATAATAATGCACTATTTAATGCTTAAACATGGCTAGGAGCAATGCTAGGCTATCAAGATGTACAATGGAATAATAGATTTATAAGACGGATAACCTTCTTGCCTAGAGAAGCTTGTTTAAAGGTGTTGTACAGATATATTAAACTATATGTAATTTTATACTAACTTAATGCTGTAGGCCTATACTGCAAGCAATAAAAGATTACAACCGTGGCATTTGCAATAATAAAATGATCTGGCTATTCAACATAAGGTATCTAAGGACTAAAAAGAGATAAGGAACTTGTTTAAAACTTTTGTCCCTTTTCATTCATTGCTCTTTACAAAATATTTTTTTCCTTTAGTGCAGTCAGCATAACTCCATCCCCAGCAAGCTGGCTCTCATCATGTAACTGGGGGAAGAGATTTCCATAAGAACAGTAACTGAATGGTTTCAGAAGACCTCCAAGCACACTTAACTATCACCTATTTGCTTAGAAAACTAAAAACTTATTAGGATGAGATATAAAAGAAAATTATAATTGGAAGTTTTCTGGTAGTCTTAAATATACACAGTTTAATATACACAGCTTAAATATACACTTTACATGTTTTTCTTTTTTTGCTCAAGGAAGGAATTACTTTTTTCATCTGAGTTTTTAGTTTTTTGTTCCGTGTAAGGTAAACACTGAGATGCTTTAGCTCAACTTTAATGCTCAGGTGAATTAGAAGATACACAAGAATTTTAGAATTGTGAAAGTTATTATTCCTATCATATAAGGCTTTGAATTTTGTAGTGATTTGCTTTCAGAATTTAACTCTCTTAAAGAGGTCTCTCTAAAATAGAGATACAAATAAGATAATAAATACATTTAAAAGATCTCCATTTGTATTGTAATTTTAACCAAATTCAGTAGATATATTCATTTATATGCTGTTAAACTATAATTCAACATTGATTTTAATAACCAATAAGTTATCTTAAAAGAAAATAATTTTGTTTCAACTAATATAGAATTTTAATAAATCTTTGAAAGAACAAGATTTTTTACAAATCAAAGCATTAATACACTGCTGTTTACACTGATTTACAGAGTTATAAACCAAAAAAAAAAAAACTATGACAGAGCAACCAGTTATAGGGAAATAAAGATTAGTCCAAATTCAAAGCAATTCATCTGTGGTTACATTGCCTATTTAAGACAAAGTTTTCATAGTGAGATAGTAATATCAGTTATACCTACTTTAAAGTCAGCTGTGTTTGTCAGCAAATAGCCTGATTGCATATTAACCATCAAATGTTCAACTCCCTATTCTGTGTGTATAGCTTCTAACTTGCAAAAATTCAACAGCCATTGTTAATGGCATTTCAGCAACTTTGATTCCCTACTTATACATCCAGTGGAAACACATATAATTAAGAAATATCTCAGTGCTGAAATACTATCTTATGTGGGGCACTGATGGTTGAATGATTTTCAACATTTGCAACATTGCCCAGAGGAGAGGAGTAATAGTTCAATAGCCACAAACCTAGTAACTAGTTGAAACTTGTCAAAATATGTGATCAGACTGAGTTTGGAAAGTATACTTTGTGTCCATTGTAACCAGGTTTCCTGCCAGCTACATCTGCCTAGTTTCCTGAAGTTCAATCAATTGAAACATTGTGCAAACAGATAATGGCAGGTCCCTTTTTATAAAAATAAGATGGGAAAAAAAGGGACTATTCAACCTGAATTGCTACAGGGAAACAAAGATATTCTTATCCTCGATAACATAAATACAAATCCAAAATGTGTAACATAATTACAAAATGTATTAATTTGCTAAAAGCCATTGCCTGTTTGAATATTTCAGATTGGAAGCTGAGACTTCTTTCAGGTCTCTGTTCAAATGACACCATAAAATGGCACATAAATAGTCTTCTTACCTACAGTATTTTTCTGTCTTCTTACCCTGCTTTATTCTGTGTCATAGCACTTCTAATTCCTGAATTATTATGTATTCATTTGTTTACCTGTTTATTGTGTAACTATCTCAGCTTAATATAAACTCTGTGGGTGAAGGATCTATCCTGTTATCTGCTGTACCACTGTACCTAGGACCACACCTGGCACCTGGTAGCATTTACTAAATAAATACTCACTGAACAAAGAATGATCTCTTTCACCAACTCTTTAGCCTTCAATAAGTCACTGAATTCTTCTGAATTTCAGACTCTCCCTAATTTCATGAATGAGGGAACTGACCTTAATCATCTCTCAGTTCTTTCAGATTAAAATGTTTTAATTTGTTTAAAATGCTTTCATTTGACCCTCTAGACTATCCTTTCTAAATTATGCTGTGTCCATGAATGTATTTAGACAAATATTAACTTCCCCACATCCTGGTTGTGGTTACTCTTCAGATTAGGGATGATAGAACATTCATATTTTTCCATTTTTAATAATTTAAATTTTTGTATTAAAAAAACAGAGTGATAGTGGCAGTTATCAATTTATTGCTTTTTAAGTCCAAATCCACCCTTCCCCTGCCCTGTCATACTGAAGATAGACGCTCCAAACATTTTTGCCTATTGACATAATACCACATGTTGTCAGTAGAAGGCAACAAAGGGACACGGGAGAAGAAAAGGGAGTCTCTTCCTTCCATTCAGTGCGCTTTTCTCCCTTCTCCCTGCTGGAGGGTCAGGCGGCACATGGGGCTCCCGCTGGCGCTCAGTTACCTGCCAAGTTTCAGCAGAACCCCTGCAGCAGCCTCCTAGCAATTTAGTCTGGTGCCCCAGTCAGCACTCCAGAGTCTGGCAGCTTCCCAGAGGGGTCTCCTTGTGTTCTAGCTGGTTCATGGGTATCCCAGCAGCAGGCTTCCTGCTTGCCAGCCTGCAAGCATCCCAGCGAGCTTCTCCACCATCCAGTGGGCACAGCATAGCCTCTGCAAGTGTGTTCCTTCCCTGGGTACTGTGCCCTGGCCCTGGAGTCCGTAGCTGTTCTATCTGCTATTTCATACCTCCTTGTGGTTAATCCCTAGTTACTGGTTAATAATTCTTCATAATAAATTTCATGTGTTTGGATTACTGTGTGTTTTTTGTCTCCTGGCTAAACACTGAATAACATAGTGATTTTTTAAAGGATTTATTTAATAAAAATGAAGTAACATATATCCTAACATCTACATTTGAGCTTTGTAAAGCTTTGGAAGTTCTTGTAATATGAGACTTTTTTCTTCTTAACATCTTTTTCCAAAAAACAAACCCCAGGAAAATCTAAAGTCTAAAGTACGCTTCCTTAGTTTCTAGTTTCATACAGGGAGATTGTTTAAAAGAAGGATAGATTTATTTTTTATGAGCAAGTGAGGGTAACTGAACTTAATAAATACACAAATCCCTAGAGTCCAATTTACTTTATAACAGAGGATAAAAATCAGTTCATAAAATGCCTTCATGTGGATTATTATATGCTCCTTCCACGGGATTGCACGTATGTGTAAACCATCAGAGCTATACACATATGACCACAGCCATTTAAACAGGATTAGGCATGTTTGCTTTGTAGTTAGATTATGGTGTTGCGGAGACCACATGAATCTTACAGCATATTACATGGTTTAATTCAAAACATACAATAAATCTTCACAGGACTATGATTTTTCTTCCTCCTCTTAAAAGAACTTTTTAAATTGCATGACATATACATTCTCATGAATCCCTTCCCTTAACTTTCAAAGCTAAATGTTATCCTCAGTACTTGTCAACATTGTTTTTTAGCTTAGCTGGAAGAGGTGATGTCATCTGACAAAAAATATATACACTGTACTATATTCTTCAGAAGCTGTATGCATATGAACAATTCTTTTTAAGGAACAATTAAAGTCAGAATTGGAAACAGGGGCTCTACTTTAAACATCAGCAGTAACTTCTAAAAAAAATCGTAAACTTAAACTTTTTAAATATTGTCATTTAATATAATAAAGGTGCTATCCCTATGTAGGAAGGGAAATAATGGGACTTAATTCCTATAAGCTATACTGCACATTGAGGGTCGGCTGGATGGGAGAATAAAAGAGGAAATCCTACAAAAGAGCAAAATTGCGCCTCTTAATCTCTCCTTCTAGGCCTTTCCTGCTCTTTCAGTCACCTGGTCCAAGTCTCTCACTTTACAAGCAAAAAACTAAGATCTTAGAGGTTAAGTCCAAGGCTACATGTCTAGTGGCTGGATTGAACTTTAATGCAGTAAGAACTGCAGCCTCTTTCATTAAAATCAGTACAGCAACACTTCGTCAAGGACTGTGAGTGGCCCCCTAAGCCCCACCACCCCATCTTAGCACAGGTCCTCACTTTCCAGAGGAGCACATTTCTGCAGCCTCCCTTGTGGCTAGGTGTAGTCATGAGATCACTAGACCTGCAAGTTTTCTGTGTGTGACTTCCAAGTAATATCATTAGAGGTTTAAAGCAGAGCCTATTCTATCACCTTAACATTTCTTGCTGACATAATTAAAACTAAACAGCTGTCACTTATACAGCCACCTTGGACCTGAAGTGATGAACTAAATATGGCTGAGTGACAGGACAGAAAGAAGCTGGTTCTTTGACACAATGGAACCATTATACTAGCCTTGGACTGCTTACCTCAGGACTAATTTACATGAGAAAGAAATTATCTTATTTAAACCACTAATAGACATGAATCCCAGTCTTAATCCTACCTGATTCAGATGATTTCACATCCATGAAATCTGTAACCACTCCTCTGAGATAAAATACCAAATCCTCACATCCCAGCAAAAGATCCTACAAAAAGCTAAGAGCGTGCTACTCAAAGTACGATTCACCGCACAGCCCCAATGACACCAACTAGGAGTTCAGTAGAAGCCCCAAATCCAAGGCCTCTCTCCACCAAGCCTGCATCTGCATGTTAACAGGATACCCAAATGATTACATGTACACTAAAGTCTGAGAAGCCCTGCCCTAAGGTAACAAAGTTCTGCGCACCTGCCCATGGCAATTGGTGCCGAACCTTATGGGTGTAGATAATTCTATTGCAAGGATCTTTCTGCCAAGATGGACAAAAAAAAGTGATCCCTGGCAAGATCTCCAAATTCTGTTTCAGGTGTTATGTCACTCGTAGACGGCTATCAGTGAAGGTCTACATTAAATTTAATAATCATCAAAAGCAATTGTGAACATGATTTATCTCATTCTCAGGAAATCCTAGGAACAAAATGTTTGTCTCCTTTTCTTTATTTTTGTCGCTGCATAACAGTCCTTTGCAAAAATAGATCCAGTTGGTCCAGAGGCAGGTTTCTTAATCCTAGTCCCAATACCACACCCTGTGGTTAATCTGTTCAGGAAGGAGGCAGTATAAGAGTTCCCTGTCTCCTGGAAAGATAAAATAAACTTGCCATGGTCATACATACTGTGAGTCAGAGTAGAAAGTGGACTACCATGGATCCCAGATATCAAGATTTCTCCTCTCTGACCAAAAAAAAAACCTATTATATAATTCTTACCCTGCAAAAATCCTTCAAAATGTTTTTCTATAGAATGAAGGCTCAAAGTTGGTACTGTGTCCATATTAAGTGAGTAACCATAATTGTAAAATATTGGATCTCTCTTGCAGTGTTATTTAATTGATAGCTTCAATAATTATAAATAATAATTATGATCTTTGCTTAAGGATGGCCACTGATAACTTTAAAAAAAATGAATAGCTTCCCAAACAACTGTATATGTTCGCATATCCATATCCGTACGCTGACAATTTGGGGAAGTACTGCTAACTCTGATTATTTCTGTCTAGTATTTTTTATGATGTTTCTAGCAGTTAGAGTTAAAGATACAAGAGAGGTTAAGTAAGACAGAGCCAAGGTTATAATTCAAGATTTTCAAATATATTAAATAGTAATATGTATTTGTTTATTTGTATCTTTATTTAGTATAATCAGCATACCATAAACATCACATATTTAAAGCATACAATTTGATAACTTTGGTACTTGTGTACACCCAGAAAACCATCACCATAAAATCAATGCAGTGAACACATCATTACCCCCAAAAGTTTCTTTGTGCTCCTTTTTATTCCCTTCTATCTGCCCCCTCCCTACTCCCAAATCCCTGTCAAGAAGCAACCACTGTTCGCTTTCTGTCACTGGACTAACTTGAGTTTTCTACAATATTATGTAACTAGAATGTACATTAGTGCTTTTATTTGTCTGGCTTCTTCCTCTTAGCATCATGATTCTGATTATTCATATTGTTTCATGAATCAATAGTTGTTCCATTTTATTGCTGAGTAGTGTTCATAAGGATGTACCACCTATTCCTTATCCATTCACCTGGTGATGAATAATTGGGTTATTTCCAGCTTTTAACTATTACATGCAATGTTGCTAAGAATATTCACATACAAGTCTTTGCATGGACATACACTTTCATTTCTCTTGGTGGAATATCTGGAACTTACAGTAAATGAATGCTTACATTTTTAAGAAGCTGCCAAGCTGTTTTCCCAATGTAAAGCCCACCTGCAGTCACCAGCATTCAGTTTCTCCTCACCCTCACCAGCCTCTCCTCAAGTCTTTTTGGTTATAGTCATTCCAGTGTGTGGGTAAAATTGTAATATTTCCAGAATATCTCACCTGGCTTTAGTACATCTATCTGCATATCAATAGGCATTCAAGGGTGGAAAGAAGTATGGCATAAGTGAATTTGCATCATACCTCAGAGGTGGAGAGAAGTTCACCTCCATATTAATGGGTAATTACCTGGGCAACGGAGGGCTTATCTGAACCTGAGAGGTGAGGAGGGAGGGCTGGTTTTGCTTCTGCTGGAGCAGGAAAGAGAAACCACCCCAGACCAGTTTGTAAGGAATAAACAGATTTTAAACTTTATTTCTCCCTTTGACTGATTTCGGTTTGAGGCATTTTGCCCCAGGATTTCCTCTCCCTGGACTTACACAGTGGCTGTATAGTGGTTTCCCACTGTGGTTTTAATTTATAGTTCCCTAATGATTAATCATAGTGAATGTCTTTTCATATGCTAATTTGCCAACCATATATCCTTTTGGTGAAGTCTCTGTCCTAATCTTTTGTCCATTTTTATTATTATTATTTTATTATTGTATTTTGAAAGTGTTTTCCATGTTCTAGACAAATGCTTTATCAAATACATGATTTGCAAATATATTCTCCCAGTCTTTAACTCGATTTTGCATTGTCTTCACAGTGTCATTCAAAGTATGGGAATTTCTTTATTTTGATAAAGACCAATACAGTTTTTCTTTTTTTTTTTGATTGGGCTGCTGTTATTTTGTGTTTAAGAAATTATTGCCTACCCAAGATCACAGGTTTTCATCTATATTTACTTCCAGTTGTTTTATATTTTTAGGATTTACACTTAGGTTTATGGACCATTTTAAATTAATTTTTATATGTTGCAATCAATGTATGAGTCAAGTTTCATCATTTTTGCATTTGGCTATCTAATTGTTCCAGCATGATTTATTGGAACTACTATTCTCTCTCAACGGAATGGTTTTTGTTGAAAATCATTTGACTGTGTGTGTTTGAGCTTATTTCTGACTTCTTTATTCTGTTCCCTTGATCTGTTTCCCTGTCTTCATACTAATCCCACATTGTGTGATTAATGTAATAAGTAATACAATAACTGAAAAGAGATATTACAAGTCCTCTTTGTTCTGTCTTTTCTTAATTACTTTTGGCTATTCTATGTCATTTGTGTTTCTATGCAAAAATAAAACTCAGCCTGTTTAGTTCTACCAAAATCCATGCTGGGATTTTCATTGAAATTTAATTGAAATCTATAGATCAACTTAAGGAAAGTGTCATCTTAAGAATATTGAGCTTTCACAACCTAGAACATGGTTCTTAGTTTTCTCAAATCTTGTAGGTTTTTGAAATTTATATCAACAATGTTTGATAGCTTTCACTGCATTAGTGTTACACATATGTTGTTGAATTTAACTCTAAACATTGAATTTTGATGCTCTTTTAAATGGTATAATTTTAATGTGAATTTCCAATTGTTTACTATTAGTATATAAAAATAAAACTGAATTTTTATTACTGGCCTGTATCGTACAACTGTGCTAAATCCACTTTTTGTTTCTAGAAAATTTTTTTAGATTCTGAAGGATTTTCTACATAGACAATTTTGCCATATGTGAACACTGATGGCATTTACTTCTTCCATTCCAATTTTGCTGTTTTATTTTGTCTTGCCTTATACCATTGGCTGGAACCTCCAATGCTATGTTGAATAGAAGTGATGAAAGATATTCTCACCTTGATCTTAGAGGGAAAGCATTCATACTTTTATCATTAAGGATGATATTAGCTATAAGTTTTTCATAGATTTCTTCATAAGCTGGGAAATTTCCCTATTATAGTTTGCTGAGAATTGTTATCAGGAATGAATACTTAATTTGGCAATGGATTTTACAGTGTCTATGAGGATGATCATATGTTTTGTTTTGTTTTGGTCTGTTAATAAGATCAATTACCCCAAAATTTGATAGTTAAAGCAACCTTGCATTCCCAGGACCAACCCCACTTGGCCATGTTGTAGTATCCTTATTGAAAATACTGATGTATTCTATTAGGAATGTTTTGCTAATTATTTTCCTTCTGTTTATTAAGATTGGGTTAGTCTATAATTTTTTTCTTATAGTATCTTTTTCCAGTTTTGGTACCTGAGTAATGCTGCTCTCATAGGACAAGTTGGTATGTGTTCTACTCTGTTAACTTCCTGGAACTGTTTGTATGGACCTGGTTTTATCTCCTCATTAAGTTTGCAAAACTTCCTGGCAAATCTACATTGTGAATCTACATTGTGGGAGGTTTTTAAGTTATAAATTAAATTTCTCATAGATATAAGGCTGTTCTGGTTATCTATTCTAAAGTGAGTTATGATAGTTTATGTTTTTCAAAATTTCAGTTTACTCTAAATTGTCAAATTTTTGTATAAAGTTGTTCATCGTAATATGATTTCATTATCCTGTTAACATGGGCACTATCTCTGTCAGCTGTGTAACTCCTGATATTAATAATTTGTGTTATCTCCTTCTTTTGTTCTGACCAGTCAGGCTAGAGATTTATGATCTACCTAAAGAAGCAATTTTTGGTCCATTGATTTTTTTTTTTATTGTGTGATTTCTGCCCACCTATTCATTATTTCCTTATATATGCATATGCTGGCTTTAGTTTGCATTTTATGTAGTCTCTTAAATAGAAACAGATCAGTGATTTTAGATATTTCTTCTTTTCTAGTAGGTATTTATGGCTAAAAATTTTCTCCAAGCACTGCTTTATCCATATCTCACAAATTTTCATGTTTCATGTTTTTATTTTCATCCTAATTTCACTTGTGTTTTCCTTTTTGACCCATGAGGTCTGTAGAATTATACTATTTAGTATTCAAATATTTGGAAATTTTCTAGAACTCTTATTGATTTCCAATTTAATTCTATTTTCAGAGAACATACTTAAAAAAGTTGAATTTTTAAATTTAATGAAACTTGGTTTATGGTCCCAATATGATCTGTTTTATTCAATGTACTACATGCATTGTGTATTCTGCTCTTATTGGGTGTAGTGTTCTGTGAATGTAAGATAAAGTTGGTTGGTAGTGTTATTCAAATATTTAATGCCCTGTGGATTTTCCATCTAATTTTTCTATAATTATTGAGAAGGGGTATTGAAATCTCTGACTGCAATTGTTGGTTTTTCTGTTTCTTCTTGATGTTCTATAAACTTTCTCTTCCTTTACTTTGAACCTGTTATTCACTGCAAATATTTTGGATTATATGTATTCAGAAGTCTACTTTGTATGTTATTTATATAGCTTCTCCAACTTTCTTCTAATTAGTGCTAACAGAGTATATATTTGTACCCATTTGCTTTAAATGTATTTGTTTCTTGTAGGCAACAGATAGTTAGGTCTTGCTTCTTTCTTAATCCAAATTGCCAATCTCATATTTTAATTTGGTATTTAGACCACTTACATTTACTGTGATAGCTTATATTCTTGAGTTTAAATCTACCATCTTGTTGTTTGTTTCCCGTTTGATTCATGTTTCTCTTTTTATCTTTTTTGTATTAATTAGCTTTTTAAAGCCATTTTATCCCCTTTGTTAGCACATTAACTGTAAATCTTTGTTTTGATTTTTTAGTGACTGGTTTAGGGTTTATATATACATCTTTAATTTATTTCAGTCTACTTTCAAGTAATATTATAATACCTTAGGTATAATGTAAGAATCTCAAAGCAGTTTGTTTCTATCTTCCCCCTCCCAGCCCTTTTTTAATCAAATATTTTACTTCTACATCATGTAAACCCTCTGATACATTTTTGCTTTAAACCATAAATTATCTTTAAAAGGAAAAAAATAAAAAAGTATTTTCTACTTAACCACATATTTACTATTTTCAGTGTTCTCCCTTCCTCTGCGTAGATCCAAATTTTTATCTAGTATCATTTTCCTTTTCCTGAAAGATTTTCTTTAACATTTCTTATGGTGTGGGTCCGACGGTGATAAATTCTTTTGTCTTTTTCATGTCTGAAAAAGAAAATATTTCATCTTTTTTGGGAAAAATATTTTCAGTGGATAGAGAATTTTAAAATAATCATTTCTTCTTTTCAGTTTAAATATATTGCACTACTGCATTTTGACGTACATTGTTTCTTATAAGAAATACACTCCCTTAACCTTTTCTCGTCTGCACATGTTTCTTTTTTTCTTTTTTCTTCTTTTTGTCTGTCTGCTTTTAAGATTTTCTTTGATTACTGGTTTTAAGAAATTTTCTTTGTAGCTGTTTTATTCATGGTTCTTATATTTTAAGTTTGATGACCTTCTTTGCTGTCTGGATTTATGGTTTATCATATTTGGACATTTTCAGATATTATTTCTTCAATGTTTTTTCTTCTCTTTCTTCTGCTTTTGGAATTTCAATTACACATATATTATTAGCCTGCTTGAAGTTGCCCTACAGAGTACTGTTCTCTGTGAAAAAAAAATGTTTTTCCAGTCTTTGTTCTCTCCATGTTTGATTTTGGATAGTTGCTATTGCTATGTCTTCAAGTTCACTAATCATTTCTTCTACAGTATTTATTCTAGTGTTCATCCCAACTACTGTGTATTATGTCAGACACTGTAGTTTTCATCTCTAAAAGTTTTATTTTAGTCTTTTTCATATATTTATCCTCCCACTTAACATAATGTGTCTTTCTTCTAATTTCCTGAACATATGAATTATAGTTACAATAACTCTTAGTGTCCATGTCTACTAATTCTATCACCTGTGTAATTCCTCAGTCTGTTTCTATGAATTGATTTTATTTTCATTATGGGTCACATTTTACATTTGTTGCCATTCCTGATCATTTTTAATTGGATGCCAGATATTGTGCATTTTATTTTGTTGGGTGTTGGATATCTCATATTATATATTCCTATGAATAAATATAAGCTTTATTTTGCAATGCAATTAGGTTACTTGGAATCACTTGGATCCTTTTCTGGCATACTTTTAAGCATTATAAAATGAGATTTGAGCAGCATTTAATCTAGGACTAATTTCTTCCACTACAGAGGCAATACCCTTAGCACTTTAATTGATGTGCCATCAACTACAGAGTTCTTTTTTTGTTTTGCACTCTGGCTGGTTGGAACAGACACTATTATTGACTCTATGTAAGTGCTAGAGATTTCAGGTAGTTCTTTCATATGGTTCCTTCCTTGGCCTCAGTTTCTTCACCTGGATATGTGGTGGTTGTGGACAGGAGAGGAAACCTGGGCAGATTTCTGTGTCTCTTTCCCCCTGAAACTCTCCACTCTGTTAGTCTTTTCTGCTAACTCTTGCTGCTATTGTATCCTCATATTCCCAACTTTCACCCTTCAATTCAGAGAGCTCCAGTTTAATCACAAACTCTGCTTGGGTTCTCCCTCCCTGTGTTGTGACCTAAAAATTCTCTCCAAGTGCAAATCAGGGCAATTGTAGGACTTACCTTATTTTTTCCCCCCTCTCTCAGGAATCACTCTCCTGCTCTGCCTGTGTCCAGTGTCTGAAATTATTCTTTCATACATTTTGTCTAGGTTTCTGTATTTTCTTTGGTGGGTTAGTAAATATTTTCAGATGAGAAGTCCCTGTTACTCAGAACTGGCCAGAAGTAGAGATCTGATTTAAAGGGTAAATATTTGAAGATAGTGACTCTATAGCATCTCACTATGCTGATGGACAGTGACTGTAATGGGGTTGGTGGGGGGGACCTGATGAAGGGGGTAGTGTAATCACCATAATATTACTCATTTAATTGTAGATTAATGATATCAAAACAAACTTAAAAAAATATTTGAAGAGTATCTTTCTGATATAAAAAGTAAATAGACTTTGATTTTGATCTGCCCTCTACCACTTAATAGCTGTTCCCCCATCTCCAAAAAGAACATATGGGGATTAAATAAGATAATATGTATAAAGTACTTACCATGCTGCACAACAATAAATGGTAGAATTATTCTTTCTAGAACTGGAAGACTCTTTCAAGGCATCAGAAACAAAAGTCAATATCAAATAATCAATTAATGAAAATTATTAAAGATGCTTATGAACATACTCATTCTGTTTTTTGGTACATGTTTCATAGATTTATCTATTACTCCTTGTAGTAACTTAAGATGTCTTTGTGATTCAGACAGAGTGACTTACTATTTTGCACTGTGCTTGGTCCAGAATATGTTGGATTTCATCAGCTATGGAGAGGAACAATGCTTTAATACTTGTTTCTCTGAGTTTTCTCATTCTTTTGGCCTTGAAAATGGTAATGACAATAATATCTTAGGAATCCAGTGTTATTTCTCCATAATGCTATGGGAGGGGAATTTTATCCCAAGAGTTAGACATCTATTCTTCATCCTAATTAAAATTCCCATAACCTGTGACAGCAGATTCTTGCTTATGCACTAGCTACCAACTTCTTTGGGGCAAAGTTCACTCTATCAAATTTTGACAAATAATTATAGCAAATACGAAATACTCAGAATTCATATTCAGTAGTTTCAAACACAAAGAATTTTACTATCTCAGAATCTTCCATTTTTTCAAACTGACCTGTCAGAATATTTCTTATATCTTTTAAAATTAATTATGTTGTCTTGTTACATTCTAAAATATGCCCAATCCTTTGTGATTAAGAATTCTTTATTGTTGATTTATTTTTTCCTTAGCTCAGGAAGAGGAAGAAACAACTGTGCTACTGACAGCTAATAGCTGATTTGGATCCTGAAAGTATTTCTTTATGAAAAAAAAATGCCATCAACATGTCCGTAGCAAAGAATAGTAATTATTAATGCAAGAATGCCCTTTGTGTCTTAATAAATAATGGGGGACTTATATGGCGAAACCTTCCCAAAATATCATTCAGTTGGAGAGTCCATGTTTTAAGTTGTTTAAGTGGTGATCAATGTAGAGTTGTTGGGTGGTAGTATAGGTTGATGATTGCGGCATCCTCTTTTTCTCTATGTTGAAACATTTTGTGTTTTATTAGAACAGTGGTTTATATTCTTTCTATTAACTTCAATAGCACTAAGCTCTTTGTCAATGCTTTCTTTTGTAAGCAGTTTGCCTGTAATTTTGGTCAAACCCTTTAAAATTTCTCAGCAATTCTGTTTCACATTTTGGAAACTTGTTACGGTTATGAAATTTAACTCAAGAGATCGTTAATTGTTAACAATTAATCTATTAGAACTGTGATAAAATAGAGACTGAGTATAATTATAATAGTATCAGGGAAAGAAAATTTTTGGTAGAAGGTGAATCCTAACATAGTCTAAAGCCTTAAATTTAAATGTACCACAAGTTAAGTAATTTAAAGATTTAAATAATTCACAGACGATTTTGGTTGATGGTGTCATTAATTAAAACCAGTTTGATGAAACATCTCATGTAATAAAATAAAATAGAAGCTTAAGATTATTATAACACTGGAAAAGATATAACAATATATTGCCTTTTTCTCTACTTTTCCAAGGGAAACAAAAAACTCAAGCAATTAGATGAATTAAAATAACTACATAAAAATAATAATAATAATGTATTAAGCTGATATAAAAAATTTTTTAATATAATTTATTTTATTATCATTAATTTACAATTACATGTGCAATATTACGATTATTAAACTACCCCTTCATCAGGTCCCCCCCACCAACCCCATTACAGTCACTGTCCATCAGCGTAGTGAGATGCTATAGAATCACTACTTGTCTTCTCTGAGTTGTACTGCCCCCCCCGTGCCCCCCCAACATTACATCTGCTAATCGTAATGCCCCTTTTTCCCTCTTATCCCTCCCTTCCCGCCCATTTTCCCCAGTCCCTTTCCTTTGGTAACTATTAGTCCGTTCTTGGGTTCTGTGAGTCTGCTGCTGTTTTGTTCCTTCAGTTTTTTTCTTTGTTCTTATACTCCACATATGAGTGAAATCATTTGATACTTGTCTTTTTCGGCTTGGCTTATTTCACTGAGCATAATACCCTCTAGCTCCATCCATGTTGTTGCAAATGGTAGGATTTGTTTTCTTCTTATGGCTGAATAATATTCCATTGTGTATATGTACCACATCTTCTTTATCCATTCATCTACTGATGGACACTTAGGTTGCTTCCATTTCTTGGCTATTGTAAATAGTGCTGCATAAACATAGGGGTGCATCTGTCTTTTTCAAACTGGGCTGCTGCATTCTTAGGGTAAATTCCTAGGAGTGGAATTCCTGGGTCAAATGGTATTTCTATTTTGAGTTTTTTGAGGAACCTCCATACTGCTTTCCACAATGGTTGAACTAATTTGCAGTCCCACCAGCAGTGTAGGAGGGTTCCCTTTTCTCCACATTCTCACCAACATTTGTTGTTGTTTGTGTTTTGGATGTTGGCCATCCTCACTGGTGTGAGGTGGATATCTCATTGTGGTTTTAA
>JAVSCE010002823.1:0-46208 GCA_032199065.1 Smutsia gigantea
GGGATAAGAGGGAAAAAGGGGCATTACAATTAGCAGATATAATGTTGGGGGGGCACGGGGAGGGCAGTACAACTCAGAGAAGACAAGTAGTGATTCTATAGCATCTCACTACGCTGATGGACAGTGACTGTAATGGGGTTGGTGGGGGGGACCTGATGAAGGGGTAGTTTAATAACGTAATATTGCACATGTATTGTAAATTAATGATAATAAAATAAATTCTCCTTCAAAATAAATAAATAAATAAATAAATAAATTGTTGATCCAAAAAAAAAAAAAAGCAGCTCCCCAAAAGAGAGACACCAAGGTCAATACATGGTGGAGCAGAGCAGAGACATTTAAGGACCAAATGGCTTCCTGGCCTATCTATCTTGAGTAAAACCTGACTGGATGGATTAACTGCTGAAGAGATATGTGTATCTGCAGGTCACTTGGTCAGTAGTAAAAGCAGAGCGAGGGTGAGGGAGAGAGCAGCGTGTGCAGTGCCCACCAGAGCATCACCTAAGAGCAGAGATGGCACCTCAGGCGGCAGATGTGGAGTCAGGCCCACCAGGCTGTGCCTGTTGGGGAGATGGATGGATCTGGCTACCTCTGTCCTTTCCATCAAATGTTGGATTCAACTGCTTCCTTTTGTTCAAATTCTTTTTTCACCAAGTAGCCTTCTGATTATGCTATAGTGTGTGCCCCAGAGGCCTCACTCTGGTGACGACCAGAAACCCCCTAGTCTGTCTGCAGAACAGATATATTTCCCATTGTCAAGTCATAATCTGGCATTCTGGCTTTTTATCAATCCTGTCATAATAATCAGTTGAGATTGCACCAAGTGAGTTTTCTCTTGGCGAGTCTCTGAGCCTAGGAGACTGGTAACTAGCATGGAGTCAGCTTGCCAAGGCCTCTGGAAAGAGAGTCAGTGGCCATTGCCCTGGCAGTGACCACTGTACCTCCAGGTGGCATAAGACCTTTTGCTATTTTGGAATTTATATAAGCTTCCATAGTGTTTTTAATTTCCATGTGGTTTAACCTTGTATTTATATATATAAATATATATATGGTTTCATTATTTCTTCTCATTTAGATGATAAGCTTTTTGAGGACAGAGATCAATGTTTTTCCTGTAGTAGACAATAATGGTGTTCAAGGAAGAAAGAGGAGGCAATGTCAATTTCACAATAAAGAATAATGCAACCTAACAATTATTTGAGGTAGCACACAGAGTCCAGCAATATACTGACCCATGTGTTCCTAGGACTTTTGACATGTCACCTTTTAACAGTCTAATTGGTGGAAGAAGATGAATAAATGGTAATAGAACAGCTCCCTAACTATATGGGGGGAAATAACAGCAGATCTCTATTTATCACCTTAAACAAACATATTTCAACAAGAAGAAAAGAAGAAGAGTCCATAAAACTATTAGAAAAAAATAGAAGCAATAAGCAATATTTGTATATCTTGTGGTGGGAAAGAGCTTTATAAGCCTGATATCACTAGCAGATACCTTTGATAGATTTGATCACCTGCCTGTGACACCATTAGCAAACTTAGTACTGATTTATGCCAAACTTCAGACTAAGAGTTTGCCATACATTTTCTGATTTAATTCCCACACTCCTGTGAGGATAATATTACCATCTCTCTTTCAGAGATGAAGGAGATCAACTTAAGGCCCCAAACCAAAGGTAGAACCCAGTTTTGCTTAACTGCAAAGTCTATTCTCCTTAATCCACTGTTGATTTTCCTCATTAAAGGTAAAAACCAAGACTCTCTTGTCTCCTCCTGGCATGAGCCAGGAGCTCTGTCCTCTCGCTTTATCTTCAAATAAAAGCCTCTGCCTTCCTCTCCTGAAAAAAAAAAAACAAAAAACCCTGAGAAATATTTGAAACATTGAAATTCAATGAAAGCCATTGAAAGGATTAGTATATTTAATATAAAAGTTTTCTAAATCTACAGGAAGAAGACAAATGATTCAGGGGAGAAAAGGACAATAGGAAGAGTAGGAGGCGTGTTGCCCTGACCTGCCAGTCCTCTCTTCGGGGTTTATGCAGGTGTGGGTTTTGTAGTAAGGCCTTTGTCACCTGATGGTATAAAATAGTTTCTGATATATTCTTCTAGTTAATGTTTGTTGTTATATATTTTAATCCATCTAGAATTTGTTTTATTTGCCATTTAGTGTGGTTGAGGCAGGGGATCTAACTTTTTTCTCCCACGTGAACATCCAACTGTTTTAAAATCTTGTATTGAATGGTTCATTTCTTCTTCACTGATCAAAAATACTATATCTCGACTGTATTCTGTTGATCCAGTATCTTTTCTTGTACTGGTAGCACACTATTTAATTTCAGGTGCTTAATAACATATTTTGATATCTAATAGAGTAAGCTCCTGCCCTTTGATCTTTTTCATACATTTCATAGCTTTTCCTGAATATTTTCTCTGCAAAATACTAGCTGGCTAGTTTTAATTTAAAAATTATCATGGGATTTAAATAAGATTGCATTAAATTAGTAGGTAAATTTGAGGAGAACTTACATCTTTACAACAATTTAGGAATATGGTATCTCAGGTCATGTATTCATATCTTTCTTAAAGTCCTTCAGAAGAGTTGTAATGTTTTCATCACATAGGTCTTACACATTTTTTGTTAAGTTTACTCTGAGGTACTTCATGCATTTTTGTTGATGTAAATGGGATCTTCCATTTTAAAATTAGTCAGCCATGGTATATAGAAAAGCTTTTGAGGTTTGTATGTTGATCTCTTGATTTTGTATCTTAGTGAATTCTTATATTATTTCCAATAAAATTTTAGTTGATCCTCTTGGGCTTTTTAGGTTGTTCATCACTTCAAATGCAAATATGGTTGTCTCTTTGCTTACAATACTTCATTTCTCTTATCACACTGATTAGGACCGCCTCAACAATAATGAATAATAGAAGTAATAATAGGCACCCTACTCGTGTTCTTGATTTTAAAACAATGTTGCTGTTTAGGATCCTGGTAGATAATTTTCTTTTCTTTTCCTAGTTCTAAGAGTTTTTACTAGGAATTATCTATCGAATGTTATCTCAAATGATCAGTAAAATGTATTGCCAGCTATGTGCAAGATCCCAAGTTAGGTACCGTGGAAGAGTCAGAGGACTATTAAATAGAATAGAATTCCTGTCCTCTAAAAGGTTATCATCTCACTGTTAAATTAGACTTAAAATAAAAATGAATGAATAAAGATTTGGAAATAGTGGTCATCATGATGGATAATCATGATCATGTATTCTTTCAAAACAGATTTATTCCATAAAAAAGTAGCTAAAGGTAAAGAAGGAAACTCAAGGTAAGTATTAGTCTGGCAACTTTTAAAGTAGGATTTTTAGAACTAGAGGAGAGCTTAGAACTCATGTATTTCAATCACATCATTTTACAGTAAGGAAACCATCAAAGGCAGGAAGGGTACTTACTTACCCTAATGCTTCTCAGAAGTAGCTCCCCAGCCAAAGCTGAGTTACAATGTGACTGGCACAGATGCATCTGCTGTCACTAGTCCTTTAAGGAAAATAGCTGGACGGGGAGAGGTTTTGGTTCTACCTGTTCCTGCTGTGGGTGGACATCAGGCCTCTCCCGAGGACTTCTCAGCAGCTCTGGGAATAGGGTAGGAAAGGACACATAGTCTTTGATGCTAGTTTCCTTCAAAGCTGATGGAAGGTGGAAAATGTGAGCCCTTCCTATCAAATGTCCCTTTGCATCCTATTGGTTTTCAGGCCCCCAGTCTCTATTCCCTTTCTCCAAACCTCAGAATTTTAACTGGGAGAGACCTCAGATAGTGGTTTGTCTCTTCCTTTTCTAATAAAGAAATGGAAAAGGAGAAAAGAAACTGTCTTACCCCGTGGTCATATTGCTAGTGAGTAGCAGAAAGAAGATGGTTCCTTTCCAGCTGGGGTCCTCTCAGTTGATTACATTGTGCTTAGGCTGTGAGCTACGTTTTATGTCATGACCCACTACATGCATACTATATAGGCATAAGCAGTTTCTAAAACAAACTTACTGTGCACTCTGACTTTCTTCTATTCCGTTTTGTATTCAAAAGGATATTTTGTGTTTTAGTGTTGGTGATGACCTTTAAGCTGATTTCACAACTCATTCACTCATCAGTGACAATCTGACTTATGAAAGTTAGTGAGTTACTGAGACTTCTGGGAAGATGGCGGCGTGAGCAGGGCGGCAGAAATCTCCTCCCAACACTATATTTATCTACGAAAACACAGCAAATACATCTATTCCTAAAAGAGACCAGAATACACAGGAAAGCGCACAGCGTGCAGCTAAACCCGAGAGGACTCGGCACCCCAAGAGGCGGGTAAGATACGGAGCCCCAACCCAGCGGGACCCGAGCCCTCCCCCACCCCAGCGCACCGGCGGGAGGAGAGGATTCAGAGCCGGGAGGGAGTGGAAGTGCACCCCGCGAAGTAGCCAGCCCCGGTGATCTGCGCGGGGAGCGCTGACCCACATTGCGCAGTGCAGTGGAGATTGGAGAGACAGAGGGGCAGGATCTGAGCGGGGAACGCGCCAGGGTGCTTGCAGCCGGCTCCCGGGAAGGAAAAAAAAAAGCGCGCGCTTTCTTCAGCGGTCTTAAAGAGACAGGAGCCCAGCGGAGGAGCCGGATCGCCCCAGCACACTCAGCCCAGCAGGCTGGGAGTCCTGGGGAGTTTCAGACGCCTTAGCTGGCGACTGAGGAAGTGTAGCCATACTTACTCTTCTCACTGAGATCAACAGCCTCCTATTCATTCCCACCCGTGCCAGAGCAATAAAGGGCCCTGCAGAGCAGCGCAGCCACGGCTGCGGAATAGTGGGGCAATAGCGCCACCTACAGCATTCCCACAGAATCTATGTGGGCGTTTTGTTTTGTTTTGTTTTTTCTTTTTTCTTTTCTTTCGTTTTTTCTTTCTTTCTTTCTTTCTTCATTTCTTTTTTTCTCTTTTTAAAGTCTTAAAGAGCCCAGCTGACATACGTGGCAACTACCAGTGACCAATTCTATAGCCATGAAAAAGAGGAATGTGGTTCAGACCAAAGTCAACCAGACAACCCCAGAGAGGGAGCCTGAAGGGATGGAAATGCACAGTCTTCCTGAAAAATAATTTAGAATAAAAGTCATAGCCATGCTGATGGACCTACAGAGAAATGTGCAACAGCTGAGGGAGGAAGTGAGGGAAGTGAGGAAAGACAAGGCAGAAATCAGACAAGCGATCGACGGGCTTAACAGCAGAATGGATGAGATGCAAGAAACTGTTAATGGAATAGAAATCAGAGAACAGGAATACAGAGCAGCTGAGGCAGAGATAAAAGGATTTCTAGGAATGAAAGAATATTAAGAGAACTGTGTGACCAATCCAAACGGAACAATATTTGCATTATAGGAGTACCAGAGGAAGAAGAGAGAGAAAAAGGGATAGAAAGTGTCTTTGAAGAAATAATTGCTGAAAACTTTCCCTCGCTGGGGAAGGAAGTAGTCTCGCAGTCCACCGAAGCCCACAGATCTCCCAACACAAGGGACCCAAGGAAGACAACACCAAGACACATAATAATTAAGATGGCAAAGATCAAAGATAAAGACAGGGTATTAAAGGCAGCTAGAGAGAGAAAAAAGATCACCTACAAAGGAAAACCCATCAGACTATCATCAGACTTCTCAACAGAAACCTTACAGGCCAGAAGAGAATGGCATGATATATTTAACGTTATGAAACAGAAGGGCCTCGAACCAAGAATATTGTATCCAGCACGATTATCATTTAAATATGATGGAGGATTAAACAATTTCCAGACAAACGAAAGTTGAGAGAGTTTGCCTCTCATAAACCACCACTACAGGATATCTTAAATGGACTGCTCTAGATGGAAGCACCCCTAAGGCTAAAAAGATGTCACCAGAGAAAATAAAATCATAGCAAAGAAAGCAGACCATCCAAATACTAACTAAAGGCAAAGAATAAAACACCTAGTATATAAAGAATGGAGGAGGAAGAATAAGAAGGGAGAGAAATAAAGAAACATCAGACTGTGTTTACAATAACTTAACAAGAAAGTTAAGTTAGATTGTTAGATAGTAAAGAAGCAACCCTTGAACCCTTGGTAACCACGAATCTAAAGCCAGCAATGGCAATAAGTACATATCTATCAATAATCACCCTAAATGTAAATGGACTGAATGCATCAATCAAAAGACACAGAGTAACAGAATGGATAAAAAAGCAAGACCCATCTATATGCTGCCTACAAGAAACTCACCTCAAATCCAAAGATATACACAGACTAAAAGTGAAGGGATGGAAAAAGATATTTCATGCAAAAACAAAGAGAAAAAAGCAGGTGTTGCAGTACTTGTATCAGACAAAATAGACCTCAAAACGAAGAAAGTAGCAAAAGATAAAGAAGGACATTACATAATGATAAAGGGGTCAGTCCAACAAGAAGATATAACCATTATAAATATATATGCACCCAACACAGGAGCGCCAGCATATGTGAGACAAATACTAACAGAATTAAAGGAGGAAATAGACAGCAATGCATTCATCTTAGGAGACTTCAACACACCACTCACTCCAGAGGACAGATCAACCAGACAGAAAATAAGTAAAGACACAGAGGCACTGAACAACACACTAGAACAGATGGACCTAACAGACATCTACAGAACTCTACACCCAAAAGCAACAGGATACACATTCTTCTCAAGTGCACATGGAACATTTTCCAGAATAGACCACATACTAGGCCACAAAAAGAACCTCAGTAATTTCAAAAATATTGAAATCCTACCAACCAACTTCTCAGATCACCAAGGTATAAAACTAGAAATAAATTTTAGAAAGAAATCAAAAAGGCTCACAAATACATGGAGACTTAACAACACTCTCCTAATTAATCAATGGGTTAATGACCAAATCAAAACAGAAATCAAAGAATATATGGAGACTAATGACAACAACAACAAAGCCACAACTTCTGTGGGACGCAGCAAAGGCAGTTCTAAGAGGAAAGTATATTGCAATCCAGGCCTATTTAAAGGAAGAACATTCCCAAATGAATAGTCTAAAGACACAATTACTGAAATTGGAAAAAGAAGAACAAATGAGGCCCAAAGTCACCAGAAGGAGGGACATAATAAAGATTAGAGAAGAAATAAATAAAATTGAGAAGAATAAAACAATAGAAAAAATCAATGAAACCAAGAGCTGGCTCTTTGAAAAAATAAACAAAATAGATAAACCCCTAGCCAGACTCATTAAGAGAAAAAGAGAATCTACACAAATAAACACAATCAGAAATGAGAAAGGAAAAATCACAACGGACCCCACAGAAATACAAAGAATCATAAGAGAATATTATGAGAATCTATATGCTAACAAGCTGGAAAACATAGAAGAAATGGACAACTTCTTAGAAAAATACAACCTTCCAAGACTGACCAAGCAAGAAACAGAAAAACTAAACAGACCAATCACCAGTGACGAAATCGAATTGGTAATCAAAAAACTACCCAAGAACAAAACCCCTGGGCCTGATGGATTCACCTCTGAATTCTACCAGACATATAGAGAAGAAATAACACCGATTCTCCTTAAAGTTTTCCAAAAAATAGAAGAGGAGGGAATACTTCCAAACTCATTCTATGAAGCCAGCATCACTCTAATACCAAAACCGGGCAAAGACCTCACCAAAAAAGAAAATTACAGACCAATATCCCTGATGAACGTAGATGCAAAAATACTCAACAAAATATTAGCAAACCGAATTCAAAAATATATCAAGAGGATCATACACCATGATCAAGTGGGATTCATCCCAGGGATGCAAGGATGGTACAACATTCGAAAATCCATCAACATCATCCACCACATCAACAAAAAGAAGAACAAAAACCACATGATCATCTCCATAGATGCTGAAAAAGCATTTGACAAAATTCAGCATCCATTCCTGATTAAAACTCTCAACAAAATGAGTATAGACGGCAAGTACCTCAACATCATAAAGGCTATATATGACAAACCCACAGCTAACATCATACTTAACGGCGAGAAGCTGAAAGCTTTTCATCTAAGATCAGGAACAAGACAGGGATGCCCACTCTCTCCACTGTTATTCAACATAGTACTGGAGGTCCTAGCCACAGCAATCAGACAAAACAAAGACATACAAGGCATCCAGATTGGTAAAGAAGAAGTCCAACTGTCACTATTTGCAGATGACATGATAGTGTACATAAAAAACCCTAAAGACTAAAGACTCCATTCCAAAACTACTAGAACTAATATCTGAATTCAGCAAAGTTGCAGGATACAAAATTAACACACAGAACTCTGTTGCTTTCCTATACACTAATGATGACCTAACAGAAAGAGAAATCAGAAAAACAATTCCATTCACAACTGCATCAAAAAGAATAAAATACCTAGGAATAAACCTAACAAAGGAAGTGAAAGACCTGTACTCTGAAAACTACAAGACACTCCTAAGAGAAATTAAAGAGGACACTAACAAATGGAAATGCATCCCATGCCCTTGGCTAGGAAGAATAAATATTGTCAAAATGGCTATACTACCTAAAGCAATCTACAGATTCAATGCAATCCCTATCAAACTACCAACAGCTTTCTTCAATGAACTGGAACTAATAATTCTAAAATTCATATGGAACCACAAAAGACCCCAAATAGCCAAATCAATCCTGAGAAGGAGGAATAAAACGGGGGGAATTACACTCCCTGACTTCAAGCTCTACTACAAAGCCACAGTAATCAAGACAGTTTGGTATTGGAACAAAAACAGACCCACAGACCAGTGGAACAGAATAGAAAATCCAAACATTAACCCAAACATATACAGTCAATTAATATTTGATAAAAGTGCCTTGGATATACAATGGGGAGATGACAGCCTCTTCAGCAGCTGGTGTTGGAAAAACTGGACAGCTACATGTAAGAGAATGAAACTGGACTACTGTCTAGCCCCATACACAAAGGTAAACTCAAGGTGGATCAAAGACTTGAATGTAAGTCATGAAACCATAAAACTCTTAGAAAAAAACATAGGCAAAAATCTCTTGGACATAAACATGAGCAACTTCTTCATGAACATATCTCCCCGGGCAAGGGAAACAAAAGCAAAAATGAACAAGTGGGACTATATCAAGCTGAAAAGCTTCTGTACAGCAAAGGACACCATCAGTAGAACAAAAAGACATCCTACAGTATGGGAGAATATATTCATAAAAAGCGTATCTGATAAAGGGTTGACATCCAAAATATATAAAGAACTCATGCACCTTAACAAACAGAAAGCAAATAATCCAATTAAGAAATGGGCAGAGGACATGAATAGACACTTCTCCAAAGAAGAAATTCAGATGGCCAACAGGCACATGAAAAGATGCTCCACATCGCTAATCATCAGAGAAATGCAGATTAAAACCACAATGAGATATCACCTCACACCAGTGAGGATGGCCAACATCCAAAACACAAACAACAACAAATGTTGGCGAGGATGTGGAGAAAAGGGAACCCTCCTACACTGCTGGTGGGAATGCAAATTAGTTCAACCATTGTGGAAAGCAGTATGGAGGTTCCTCAAAAAACTCAAAATAGAAATACCATTTGACCCAGGAATTCCACTCCTAGGAATTTACCCTAAGAATGCAGCAGCCCAATTTGAAAAGACAGATGCACCCCTATGTTTATTGCAGCACTATTTACAATAGCCAAGAAATGGAAGCAACCTAAGTGTCCATCAGTAGATGAATGGATAAAGAAGATGTGGTACATATACACAATGGAATATTATTCAGCCATAAGAAGAAAACAAATCCTACCATTTGCAACAACATGGATGGAGCTAGAGGGTATTATGCTCAGTGAAATAAGCCAAGCCGAAAAAGACAAGTATCAAATGATTTCACTCATATGTGGAGTATAAGAACAAAGAAAAAATACTGAAGGAACAAAACAGCAGTAGACTCACAGAACCCAAGAACGGTCTAATAGTTACCAAAGGGAAAGGGACTTGGGAAAATGGGCGGGAAGGGAGGGATAAGAGGGAAAAAGGGGCATTACGATTAGCAGATGTAATGTTGGGGGGGGCACGGGGAGGGCAGTACAACTCAGAGAAGACAAGTAGTGATTCTATAGCATCTCACTACGCTGATGGACAGTGACTGTAATGGGGTTGGTGGGGGGACCTGATGAAGGGGTAGTTTAATAACCATAATATTGCACATGTAATTGTAGATTAATGATAATAAAATAAATTAAAAGAAAAAAAAAGTTAGTGAGTTACTCCTTGGAATTTACCCAAAGAATACAACCTTTCAGGTTCAAAAAGACATATGCACCCCTATGTTTATTGCAGCACTTTTTACAATAGCCAAGATATGGAAGCAACCTAAGTGTCCATCAGTAAATGAATGGATAAAGAAGATGTGGCACAAAATACACAATGTAATACTATTCAGCCATAAGAAGGAAACAAGTGCTGCCATTTGCAACAACATGCATGGAGCTGGAGGATATTATGCTCAGTGAAATAAGCCAGGCGGAGAAACACAAGTGCCAAATGATTTCCCTCATTTGTGCAGTATAACAACGAAGCAAAACTGAAGGAACAAAATAGCAGCAGACTCAGAGACTCCAAGAAGGAACTAGTGGTTACCAAAGTGGGGGGGTGTGGGAGGGTAGGTGGGGAGGGTGGGAGAAGCGGATTGTGGGGTATTATGTTTAGTACACATGGTGTGGGGAACCACGGAGAAAACAGTGTAGCACAGAGAAGGCAAACCGTGAATGTGTGTCATCTTACTACACTGATGGACAGTGACTGAATTGGGGTATGAGTGGGGACTTGATAATATGGGGAAATGTAGTAACCACATTCTTTTTTCATGTGAAACCTTCATAAGAGTATTTATCAATAAAACCTTAATAAAAAAAATGGCAAAAAAAAAAGTGAGTTAGTTGGACTCATGCATTTACTTGGTGTGATTGAACTTACAGGATAAAGCAGCTCGGAAAATAGAAGCACCTTCTTCCCCACCACCAGCAAATGATGCATGTGAGACTGAGTCCAAAGGATACTGGTGTAAAATGCTTCTGGAGAGTAAAGCGCTTCTGCCCAGTGTGGTTGTGCAGTTTGTTTACTGCACAAGGGCCCTTGGCCAAGGGCCAAGAAGATGAGTGGGGCTAAAAATCCTACCTGCTCTACATGCCAAGCCACATACAAAGGTCTCCCCAGAGACACTGTGGGGCCATTATGGACAGATATGGACAGATACAGAAAACTTCTGGAAGCTGACCATGCATGGAATTATTTTCAAGATATTAGGTGATTTTGCTGCTTGTGATTATGCACTGAGGTACCCATTTAGTCTTAATATGACAGATACATGTTGTAAGAGACATGAAAAATAGCATGATTCACTAATTGTCTCTGTGTGTGTGTTTTCCTCCCAGGGGCTTATTTCAATTTCCCCTACGTGGGAGATCCTCCAGAGAAAATGGGAGTCAGGTAAATCTGAGGAGGACCAGGTACTGTGGCTCAAGAAAGCAGGGGAAGTGTAGAATTAATGCCTCATTCTGTTTTTTAGGAGGGCTTTTCCTGGAGCATGCAGCCACGCTGGCTCAGGGATATGTATAGACCCCTCAGTGCCTCACGCATGAAACCCATGGCACGGATGCTACACAACCCAGATTCTGATGAGAAAGAGATTGGCAGGAAAGATGGAGGGTAAAAGATTGGGGACAATTTAAAATTCTTACCTAAATTGAGGTAATGACAAAAATTTTTATTATTTTTATTATTCCTCTCAAGAATAAAAGACTTGGCATTATTCTTCTTGCCCCAGGGAGCTCAGGGAAGTGCTAATAGGGAAGATTATGACTTCAGGGTCGCTGCCAAAGAGCCTGGGGAGGAGAGTGAAGCACAAGACCACACCACAGAATAGCCCCAGCCTGCTCCGGGCATTTCTGATATTGTCAATAAAATATATAATTTTCTCTCATTGAAATGTATAAACTCATAACCAATTCTAGCCGTCTGGTAAAGTGTAAATTGTTAACTACTTATATGCAAATAACAAGTGCCATAGGCAAGAAAAGCAGGGCTGAATCCCTCATGGCAGCCACTCCTTCCACAAGAGGTAATGCGGGCAAAGAAGGTTTCCTTCCCTCATTTCCCCAATATCATCAGTCCCTGGAAACTGGAAAACACATCATCCTCAAGGAGTGTAGATTATTAAATCAAATAACATTTTATTCTGGGGCTCTCTCTCCCCTGGTTCATCAAGTACCAGTTCTTTACAACCTCCTGGCCTCCTGCTCACAGAGGATCCCCCACTTCTGGCCCCTCTCACAGGGTCTCTGCTGTTGCCAAGAGATTGGGATCTTGGAGCCTGGCTCCACTGTGGGGCCAAGGCCTCTTTCGCAGGCTTTCACACATGTGCAGTGCAGGGGCCCTAGCTGGGTAGTAGGGGGTTCTTCACCCTCAACAGCTAGTGGAAATTCACATTGGGTTTTTTTTTTTTTTCTTTTAAAAAATCCCAACCCTTGGATAGCTAGCTGGCAGGGAGGTGTTAGAGGGACAGGGTAAAGGCAGTAATTGCCCAAGACTGCCCTGCGCAGGCCTTCTTTCAGAAAACATCCAGTCACTTGTACTGCCCTGGACTCTCCTGACCCAACTGAGGGTCAGATGCATGCTGCTCGGCTCCCTCCAGCTCAGCCCAGCTCCAAATTCACCCATTTCCTTCCTTATCGAACACTGATCCCCGGCTGCATGAATCCAAGTGATAATACAGTGCAATCTGTAGAAGATGCAAAGGTTCCTCCACTCTTTCTGCAAAGAAAGTCATTAATAAATTACTTTTAGTTAATACTAAACTTCAGTAAGTTAAATACATTAGTGAGTAAAAGAAACTCTGAGTGAACAAGCTTTGATAATCTACCTAAATGGCCACAAATAAATGCTGGTGGTTTAGTAATGATGACAGGGAAAGTGGTGCCAGCCATGGGACCGCAGCTCAGAGCTCCCCAGCGTCGCAGTGTGTGGGGGAAGCAGCCCAGTACGTCTTGCTGGTGAGGTGCCGTTCCAAGCAGAGCGAGCAGCCTGTCATTCCTCATCTGGTTTATTAGTTTGCTGATGCTGGGCAAGAGACCCCTGTTCCCTTGGTGCCTGACCAAGCTACCGCCCAAGCTTCTTACTGAGAGTGACAAGTGTTTTTCTCTGTGTGGTGACTTCAGTGAACCAAAAATATTTACTGTGCTTAAAGCACAAGACTAAATAGTAGTAATAATAGGAAGCAGCAGCTAACATTTACTGTTTGCTTACTTGGTGCCAAGCCCCAGGTTAGGCATTTTACAGTTTCATTTAGCTCAACAATCCATGGAAGCATATTTTGTTATCCTCACTTGAGAGATAAGGAAACAGGGCTTAAAGAATGTAGGTAACCTGCTCAGGAGCTCCAGGTCACCATCCAAAACTGCAAGTTAAGGCTTAAACTCTGGCCTGTCACGACTCCAAAGCCTGCTGACCATTACATTGCCCCGTTGGAGGGTATAGGGATTCAGAGAAGTATAAGCCATGGTCAAAGAGTCAAAACAATACTAATATACTGATATTGAGGATGACAACAGCTATGCTGACTGAGCCCCTTCTGTGGGCCAGGTATCGTCCTAGGCACTTTAGTTACACTGTTAGGACACAAGGGCAGAAACTCCCCAGACTATCTCCAACTCTGTATGAGCTATTGTTGATCCTATATGTATGGAATAATCCTGTATGAGGGGCTGATCCTAATAAGACAGGTGGACACAAAGATAGGGAGCTGAAAAAAAAAAAAAAGAATAGAGAGTCTGGTACCGCTGGGCTTCCCAATGTGTGAGCCGGGATTGCCGGCAGCTCCAGGCTCCGATTCTGGGATAGTTCCCTTATTTCAAAGTTGGTACATAAAGTGAGGCTTAGATAATATCTTTTATGTAACACCACCTCAAATTTGTACAATTCTTATTAGCCTCAAATGCTACTGTACTATATTTCTAAATTTAAACTCTCAAGAATAAGACTCTGCTTTGCCCAGGCTGACCTAGATTGGGAAGTATTTTTGCCAGAGCCTAAAGCTTTACCAGGCCATCAGCTGTCTCTCCCCAGGTTGGGTACACAACCCTGACCGTGGCCTGATGGAGGGACAGGTGCCCAGGGTCAGGTGCACCAACATGGCTGCATAGGGCTGCTCCTTCTCCTCCTTACTGATGGGCAAATTAGCTCAGCCCAGCTCCTCACTGAGATCTGAGTGACAGGAGAGAGGGGCACACAGGGCCACCAACTACTAAGTGAATGAAAAGTCTCCTTCTGAAACCTGTCAGAGAAATGAGCTATCTTTTAAAAGATAATGAAATGAGACAGAAAGTAAATGTTATAGGCATTCAGAGGAGGGAAGGTTAGGCAAGCTAGGGAGAGTCATTTAACTTGTGGATCTTGAGCTGACCTGAATTATATGCCACACACTGTGCTTGGTGCTGGGGACAGAGCCGACTAGGACAAAGTCCCTACCCTCAAGGTGCCCCTACATCTGGGAGGAGGGACACAGACCTGCAGATAAATGTAGAAGATGGTGTGTTGGACATGACAAGGGCAGAGTACCAAGGAGTGGTTCAGTTCTTGGTTGGCTGGAAGGGAGTATGTGTGAGGGATGGCTTGGAGTGGGGGATGTAGAAGAAAGCCAAACAGAAGTTTAGGCTGACAAGATGAAGGAAAGGCATTCTAGACAGAGGACAGGTCAGAGGCAGAGAAGCAGGAAACCCTGGGTGTACTTGAACCGTGTGCAGGCTGGTGTTCCAGAGCACAGAGCAGGAAAAGGCAGCCTGTGAGGCTGCACGGGTGAGCAGGGAGTCGGTCCCAGAGGGCCTGGTGAAGGTGCATGGACTCGACAAAACAAAGCAAGAATACTGATGTTCTAGGCAGAGAAGAGACATGATCAAGCTTGAGTTGTAGGAGGAGTAATTTGATGGTGGCCTAGAAGTAGAGAAGCCACTTGGGGGTTTAGATAAGTAGGAACTAGGAGAAAATGGGGCACCAGATAGGAGGCTTTGATGGAGGTGAAGAACTTGCGACAGTGGATCTACTTGAGTGAGAACTGGAAGGACAAGAGCGTTTGTCAGAGAGTGAAAGATTGGACTTTGGTTATATTTAAGGTGAATTCTAGATGATGATAAGGTCCATGCATCACCTAGGAATGGGGATCAGTGAAGTGTCAGGAATCTAGGAGGTGAAGCCAGATGGATTGTTTTGGGAGATTCATTTCCTTTTCCCTTTCAGCAGCTCAGCAGAGAGCTAGTTCAGCAGGTACCAACAAGCTCAATGGAAAAATAGACTCCATCTTTCTAATGAGATCATTTCTTTCATCATGCAGTTTCCACTGTTAGTGGTACAGATGTTCCCTGCCTTGCCATCCTATAAGTGTGATACATTCCAGGAAGGCTCTCTCCCTACAGGACCCCTAGCCAATGGACACATGGTTCAGCTAAGTCTGGCCTAATTCCTTGTTACCATTCTCTTTGTAAGTTTCCCTGAGAAACAATAAAACCACACTTTATATTTGCACATTTGCTACTACTGTCCTCTTTACATAACAGGAGGTCAAGGAACGTTGTGCCCAGGCAAATATGGTAGAGAAGAGCTAGAGCTTAGAGCCAAAGTCCCCAACCACCCATGGGCATCATTCTTATTACAAGCACTCAGAGAGTCTCAAGTCTATCTGGCTCAACCCCTGTATCAGACAGTGTATTGATTATCTGGTGCTATGCAATAGATTACACCAAAATAGTGGCTTAAAATAACAATAAACATTATTCCTCACAATTTCCGTGAGCCAAGAATTCAGGAGTAGTTTGGGCAGTTCCGGCTCTGGGTCTTTCATGAGGGTCTCAAGATCTCTGCCAGGGCTGCAGTCATCTGAAGGCTTGACAGGCTGGAGGTCCACTTCCAAGGTGGTCTGCTGCTCACACAGCTTCCAAAGGGGCTGCTCACTTACACCGCTACTGGTTGTTGGAGGGAGTCTCAGTCCTCCCCATATGGGCCTGTCCCCATGCTATGTGATTAATGTCCTCAAATCATAATGGCTGGCCTCCTTCAGCGTGAACAATTAAGAGAGACAGACAGATGAAAATTACCCTTTTTATGACCTAGCCTCAGAAAACACAAGCATCACTTCTGTCACATAACATGAGTAGTTAGAAGTCAGTCACTAAATCCAGCTGATGTTCAAACCTTTTGAAGAAAGAAGAGTCAAAGAATTTGCAGACATATTTTACAGTTACCAGAGACAGGAAAACAGAAACCACTGTAGATATTTCAAGCAAAAGAAAAAGCTTGTATACAGGCAATTGATTCTTATCATTGGAGGGGCTAGTGCTGGTGAAAGTTGAGGGTGAAGGGATTGCACCCCACTAGCTTTCAGTTTACTTTGCTGTAGCTGCTTTCCATAGACTCGCAGTTGCTGCTGCCACTCAGAACCCAGGAAACTTCTGGAAAGTACTGCTGAGGTCATTGCTGCCTGGTGACTGGTGGGGGGTATGGAGGCCAACATGCAGCCTGTACATCTGCCACCGCAGAGGAGGAAAGAATGGCTTCCACCTCCTTTCTACCCTCCGGATTTCACACAAGTACATTTTATTGGCGGAACTCTGCGGTCAGGGCAATGTGTGAAATGTTCCTGGGCTTCCAGCACCTGCAGAGAAGGGGGTAGAAATTGGTGTCGAGAGGCAACCAGTGCGACTCAGCATCCTCCGTATTGCAGGCATGGTGAGAAGACCCCACCTGGACTTGGAGGGATCCTAGCATCCTACTTTTTTTGTAGGCTTATGGGTGTTCAAGTCTTTGTAAAAGAGCTAGCTAAGTCAGAAACCTGGAAAGGTGTCATTCTAGCTGGAAAGCAGAGGGGGTGCTGGATGCTGATGACACGCACTCATCCCCAGAGGTGACTGGAGAAACACTTGGAGCTTGTGAAAAATAAACTTTTTTCAGAAGTTATCCTGAAAAATAATAGTTACTAATTAATTAACTAAAACAAATAAAAGGCTGATCCCGATACCTCCCCTTGTCAAAAATAAACAAGCCAGAGGCTACTTAGAGCAGTAAAGACAAATTTCAATTAGCAATACACTGTTGCAATAGTATGGGAGAAAGAGTTTGTCATGAACTTGTTATGTCCGGATTGCAGTATCCTCAGAGACCAGAGACCACCAGGGAGACCGAGTCACATATGCAAGAGCAAAGGGCATCTATTATGGGCTTAAGCTCAGACTCCCAGCATTTCCACCTGGGTAGTGGAGGTGAGCTGAGAGCCCCGGACAAAGGCGGGCAGGATTTTTATGGGCTTTGGGAAGGAGGAGTTACAGGAAACTGGGACATAGACATAGCAATCCAATCATAGTTACACATTATTGATGACAATTCCAGCCATACATATCATTTGGAGCATCCGTTACTTTTGGCGGGATCCAATCACAATATTTAAGGTATCTTTGAAATTAACCAATTACAGAGCGAACTTAGGGTCTTGTCTGATGACTAATAGGTTACTTTTTTGCTTTTTGCTACAGGGTCTTATCTATATCTCCTGCCCGCAGACCCCATCCTCAGGAATGTAGGGAGGCTTTCGGCTTCTCCTGATTGGATGGCAGGAGGGTGGTTACATGCTTTGGGCAATATGTAACTACCTGATAGTTTTGGGGAAACTGAAACTTAGGCCTTCTAGTTTCTGAGGCTCCTTGAAGCCTGTCATGGCGTTAGTTTGGTTCTTTCAAACTGAACTCAAGTGGGATTTCTAAAGAGGTGATCAGACTTTTTTTGTGTGTGTGTGTGGTTAAAAGGGGTTTATTGTGAATATCAAAAGGCCCTCCTTTCACCTTTACCACTCCAGAGCTGTTTCAAGAGCCTGAGTCAGAAAACAAATATGACAAAAGATTTTCCTATTGCTTTTATCACCTAGGAAATTACAAGAGTTTTATGAGTTGTGTGCTAGGACCCTGTTTTGTGAGGTCTGTATGCAATCCGGTGCAGCCTTCTTTCCTGTTGCTGTTTTAGGGTTAGTTGTATTAACTATATTTTCGTACTATATGTGGTTTGGGGAGGAGTTCTCTGTCTCACCTCTCACGCCGCCACCTTGAATCTCTCGGTGGTCAGACATTTCAAAGGGAGAATGAGAGCACAGGGAGCAGGCATCAGGGTATCTGTGAAAGATTACAAAAAGGAAGTGAGAGGTTGGTCCCATGAAACCCAACTGGATTTGCTGACTGGGCTTACCAAAGTCGGCTCTCACAGGCTGGGAGGCAGGGGGGGGCCCTCCTCCGGTGTTGGCTGGAACAAACAGCAAATTCTATAGGCAGCCTTGAGCTTTCCAGGCAGGCACTTTAAGGGGGCCTGGGGGCATCTAAGGATTCAGCCTTGAGCTGTTAGAAACTTTGTTAGTGTTTGTCCAAGTCTGCGTAGGCCAAGCATGTCCTGCAGCCTCAAGGCCTAGTCTACCCACTCCACCCTATCCTCTGCCACTCTCTGGCCTTCCCTCCCTCCTTCCCTTCCTCCCTCCCTCTTTCCCTTCCTCCCTCCCTCTCTCTGGGTAAAATTGTAACATTTCCAAATAATCTCCCCTGGCTTTGGTTCATTTGCATATCCTCAGGGGTGGAGAGAAGCTCATCTCCATGTCAATGGGTAATTACCTGGGCAACCAAGGGCATGTCTGAACCTGAGAGTTTAAGGGGAGGGGCTGGCTGACTTGCTTCCTTCTTCCGGAGCAGAGGCGACTCCCTTGGACTATAGTTTGCAAGCAATAAACAGGTTTTAAACTTTATTTCTCCCTTTGACTAATTTCGGTTTTTAGAGGTATTTGGCCCCGGGATTTCCTCTCCCGGGACTTACACCTTGCGCAGTCGGCAGGGTGCCTCTGAACCCGAAATCTGTCATAACGGGTGAGACCTTTGGGAGGGCTGCTCCTGTGGGTGGTGGGGAGGCCCCAGCGGATGTAGCGGCAGAGGGTGCCGCTTCACCTGTTATTATCCCCCCAGCTGTGGGGCTTCCAAGTTGGGAACCCCTCGTGGGGAATTGGTCTAGTGTAAAGTACCTCCTAAGGGGGTGGGGCCTTCCCCAGAAGTGGGGAAGGGTGGAAACACCAGAAGCTGCAGAATTAGCCCTCCGTGAGTTGGAAAACTGCTTGGAGACCGTGTAGCAGCTGGCATTGTAGGGTCTCTTTTCATTGAGATTGTGGAAATTGTTATACAGGAGAAAGAGGATTATCGACCGGGTTAGCAAGGAGAGAGAGGGACGTAGGTGGGAGACACACTTCAGCATCGCTTGGGGGAGCTGGGCGATGACCTATGGGGTGCTATTAAGGAAGAGAGACAGTTACTGAAAAGACAGCTCACCTCCTAGATGACTCCTTAGTAGCAAGGGTGGAGGCAGCAGGAAAAGCCGCGTTGCAGGAGGCCGTGGGGTAGGGGGAGGAAAGAGCAGTGCCTTCAGCCTCGGAAATGGTGGTGGAGGAGCCGTTGGTGGAGGAGCCCGAGGGAGAAGAGGAGGTGGGGCCATTGGCAGATCTGCTACCCAGGCCACTGCCGGAGGTACCATGTTCTCCTCTTTTAAAGGCCCACCCAGCTGTAATTAAGAAAATAAAAATGAAACAACCGCGGGCTCCTCAGGGGGAGGAGCAGCCCCTCCCCAGGTTGTGGAGCACCCCATGCCCCGCCCCTATACCCAGGATGAGCTGGTGGACGTCAGTGTCCGGTATAGGCAGAGGCCATCGGAATCTCTGCCTACATGGCTTTTACATCTCTGGGATATGGGGGTGGAAAACATTGTTGTGTCGGGTACTGAGATGAGTAGAGTGGCTTCCCTGACGACTCACCCTTTCCCCTGGCAGCGGTTGCAAAATGCCCGTCACGCCTCAGGAAATCAAACACTCCTGGAATGGCTGACAGCTGCCATCACGATAGTTTGGCCTGATCAGGGTGATCTACCATATTTTCCCAGTAGTTGGAAAACCTATGCAGAGAGCTCCAACAGGTACTGCGGGAATTGGGTATGAAAAATATCATCTATAATATGGACCCCCAGGGCCCTGATGAGGAGGTGTTCACTATAGGAATGAGAAACCTGGTGCTGCATACAGCTCCCACATCTCTCTCTGGGCCCCTAGTGAATACTCTTGCCCCCCACCTAGGGAAACCCATAAGCGAGGCTACTCGTACTTTAGCAGATCTGGGGGAGGTTGAAACAATAAGGGCACAGAGGGAACTATGGGCCACGACTACAAGGAGAAGTGCAAAAGTCCCTGTGAAGGTCTCGAGGACCCAGATATGGGTTGATTTGATAAAGGCTGTGGTAGCGAAAGAAAAACTTGATGGGCAACCCAATAGAATATTGTTAGAACTGTGGCACCAATTAAAGCCAGAGCAGCAGTTCCAGCAGCTGAGGTCCAGGACATGGAAACCAGAGTCAAGGTCTGTGTCACTGCAAAACTTCATGGGGGACAGTACTCAGGATTCGCCTGAGCCCTCACCCCCACAGGAGGATGATTGGGCATAACGGTTTGACTGAGGGGGTGTTCAAAGTCCCCACGTTCAGGGACATGGTAGGGACCAGAGGCCCCATGTAGAATGAGCAATTAATTGGTCCCCTGTGAATGTACAATGTGTCCTGGTGCTGGTAGACACAGGAGCTGAGTGTTCTTTGATTCAATGGCAACCCTGAGGGTTTTCCCAGGACCCCTGCTGTGATAGATGGCTATGGGGGTAAGGCAATTAGAGTGAAGAAAGCCCAAATCTCACTGGCGATAGGGCGTTTACCCCCAAAGGAGTACACCATGTACATTTCTCCCATCCCTGAATATATTTTGGGGGTAGATATCCTGCAGGGCCTGTGGTTACAGACCACTACAGGTGAGTTCATACCAAGGGTACATGTGGTAAAGGCAGTTCTGAGGGGACGTGCTAAGCACCCACCTGTAGCTCTGCCTGTACCTTGGTGGGTGACAAATACCAAGGAGTATAAATTGCCTGGGGGGCACAAGGAAATTGGAGAAACTCTACAGGAGTTGGAGAGGGTGGGCATCATAAAGCCCACTCATAGTCCTTTTAATTCCCCAGTGGCCAATGAGAAAGGCAGACAGCTCCTGGTGTATGATTGTAGACTACAGGGAATTGAATAAAGTCACACCCCCTTTGGTTGCTGCTGTCCCCTCTATAGCAGACATTCTGGACACCCTCAGCCATGAGTTGGGAATGTATCATTACATAGTAGACCTTGCTAATGCTTTCTTCTCTATTGACATAACACAGGAAAGCCAGGAACAGTTTGCCTTCATGTGGGAAGGCTGGCAGTGGACATTCACTATCCTTCCACAGGGATATCTCCATAGTCCCACCATCTGTCATGGACTTTTAGCCCAGGACTTGGCCACATGGAAGAAATTGCAAACAGTGCGGTTATATCACTACATTGATGATATTATGCTCACATCTGATTCTCTTTCAGATTTGGAAGGGGCAGTTCCTAGACTGCTGCAACATCTACAGGAGAAAGGATGGGCTGTGAACAGCACCAAGGTTCAGAGACCTGGTTTGTCTGTGAAATGCTTGGGGGTCGTCTGGTCGGGTAAAACTAAAGTTGTTCCTGAAGCAGTTATAGACAAGGTCCAAGCTTTCCACACCCCTACCACTGTGGCAATATTACTCGAGTTTTTGGGGTCTTTTGGCTACTGGAGAGTGTTTATCCTGCACTTGGCACAAATTCTGAAGCCCTTATACTGGTTGGTACGAAAGGGCATCAATTGGGACTGGGATGAGACTGTGCAGTTGCTTTTACTGCTGCCAAGTGGGCAGTCAAGGCTGTATAGGCCTTGAATGTAATGGACTCATCAAGGCCCTGTGAACTAGGTGTTCATATAACCCAAGATGGTTATGGATGGGGTCTTTGGCAGCAGCTTGAACAGACACGCCAACCTGTTGGATTCTAGTCACAACTATGGGAAGGAGCAGAGGTCCGGTACACCTTGATAGAGAAGCAACTGGCTTCTGTGTACCATGCCTTGCTGGCTACGGAGCCCATCGCCGGAACAGCTCCGACCAAGGTAATAACCACCTATCCCATCATGGGGTGGGTGTGACACTGGACCCAAAGGCCATGGAGTGGCATGGCACAGACACCTACACTGGCCAAATGGGGTGCATATTTACAGCAGTGCAGCGCCCTCTCTACTAGCCCTTAAGTGGAGAAGTCCAACACTTATTGAGGCCAGTGACCTATACCAGTGGAAAGCAGGAAGAACTTGCTTTTCAGCCCTTGGTAGCCGAGACTCCTCATCAGGAGGGAAAAGCTCCTATACCTGAAGATGCTTGGTGCACAGATGGCTCCAGTCATGGGCAGCCCCTGAAGTGGAGGGCTATGGCTTTCCATCCTAAGACTGAGACAATATGGATGGAGGATGGAGAGGGGAAGAGCAGCCAATGGGCTGAGTTGTGGGCAGTATGGCTCATGATCACGCAGGAGCCCTCCCCCAGAGTTGTCTGCACTGACGGCTGGGCCGTATATCAGGGCTCGACCCTGTGGCTGCTGACATGGTATCATGCCAACTGGATGGTTGGTCACCGGCCCCTTTGAGGGCAAGAGTTGTGGCAAGACCTATGCGCCTCTGGTCAGACTAAGACAGTTACCATATATCATGTGACTGGACATTTCCTTTGGCATCCCCAGGGAATAATGAAGCAGACACACTGGCCCAGGTGCGTTGGCTACAAGGAAAGCCTGCCTCTGATGTGGCCCAATGGCTGTACCAGGGTTTGTTGCATGCAGGGCAAAAAACAATGTGGGCTGTAGCCTGTCGGTGGGGCTTGCCTGTGACCTTTGAAGAAGTCAGCAGGGCCCGGCAGGAGTGCCTTGTGTGCACTAAGGGGGGCTCACACCGAGTCCCACAGCAACATGGGACAATAGTGAGGGGGTTGATACCCCTTCTCAGGTGGCAAATAGACTGTATTGGGCCTCTGCCCATATCAGAAGGATATCGGTATGCCATGACTTGTGTAGACACAGCTACTGGACTATTCGTTACTTTTCCTGCACATCGTGCAGATCAGCAAACCACAAAGAGGAGCCTGGAACGTCTCTTTGCAGCCTATGGCCAGCCGCAGGTGACTGAGAGCGAGCAAGGCACCCACTTTACTGGACATGCGTTACAAGAATGGGTGCAGCAATTAGGAATAAAGTGGAAATTTCATGTACCATATAACCCTACTGGGGCTGGCATGATAGAGAGGTACAACGGTTCGTTGAAATCTGGCCTGAAGTTAGACACCAATAGTCTATGGGTTGGTCAGTTCGCCTATGAACAGTGCTTTGGCATTTGAATGAGAAGCCACGTAAAGGAGCTCTGAGCCCTGTGGATATGCTCACACACATTGCTTCCTCTCCTATACAATTGTACATCCAAACCAAAGAAGAGCTATTGGAATCAGGATATGGCCAGCAGAGCTGCTGCCATCCCCCACTGCATTATGCCCTGGAGACACTGTTGAATGGACCTGGCCCTGGACATTTCGACACATGCACCAGCGATGGCTGGCCCCTCTTACACCTTGGGGGAAAGGCCTGGAAGCTGGCCTCATGTGTATTCCTGGAATAACAGCTAAATGGCCCCCAAAGGTCAGGGTAGTGTACCCAAAACGTCCAGAAGGTAAGAACATCTTGTGGGGAAGTTTTATTTTATCTTTAAGGCCAGTGCGTGTACCTCCCGTAGCCCTATATATCGACCCATCTGTAACTCCCACAGGGAGGGGGTTGAAAGTCTGGTATAGTAGACCAGGACCAGATCCCATTCCTGCCACTGTTATCACAAGACCACTCTCTTGCATGTATCCTACCTGGTGGACAAGATTTGCCTCTGCTGGTGTCATTAAAACATGTATCTTATCACCCTTAAGGTTATTTTCTCCTACAGTCCTTGTGGTCTGAATGCGCCCCCTGGCTGCAGCTGCGGCATGATGATTGCTCCGAACCCTCAGCTACTGCCTGCCTATGGAATGAATGAGCTATGGACTTAATCTGCATAAGACTTTGAACCTAGCTGAGTCCTCTGGCTTGAGGATTGTCATAATTTTATTGCTGTTGCTATTGTATGTCCTTAGTCTGATGCTCCAGTTTTCTTGCCCAGGGACCATTGCGGAAGAAGGGGAACAAGTAGATTGTAAGGCGAGATTTCTGAAGGGGTGCCCTGTGGGTAAAATTATAACATTTCCAGATAATCTCCCCTAGCTTTGGTGTATTTGCATATCCTCAGGGGTGGAGAGAAGTTCATCTCCATGTCAATAGGTAATTACGTGGGCAATTGAGGGTGGGTCCGAACCTGAGAGTTTAAGGGGAGGGGCTGGTTTGCTTGCTTGCTTCTTCCAGAGCAGAGGAGCGAGACAGCCCTGGACTGCAGTTTGTAAGCAATAAACAGGTTTTAAACTTTCTTTCTCCCTTTGATTTCGGTTTTTAGAAGTATTTTGCCCCGAGATTTCCTCTCCCCGGACTTAAACACTCTCTCTCTCTCTCTCTATTTTTCTTTCTTTCAACTAACATTTATTGGCTAATGACAGTATGCAAAGTACTGTGTTAGGTGGTCCACAGGACTCCAAAGATGGTCAAGCCTTGGCCCTGGCCTTGGAGAACAGGGATCTTAGGAGAGAGGGAGACATTCAGAATGTTTTAGCAGAGATCTCTGTGAAGTGCCAGACAAACTGGTGGCAAGTTCTTCCAAGGATCATCAAAGACGTGAGTTATTAGATATATAAACTTGAACAAATGACTAAACCTCTAGAACTTTCAGTTTCCCCATCTACAAAAAAAGAAGTTACCCTCCTCATAGGCTGGCTGTGATGATTCGATGAATTTTGTAGGTCAAATGCCTAGCACGGTGCTTGGCATACGGAAAGTGCTCAATATATGAGAGAGGTTGCTTTTGTTGATATCATTAATCCCATGCATGGATCTTGAAATATATGAGCCTACCAGGTATAAAAGATGAGGAAGGGTTTGTGATGTGGCTGAACCAGGGACAGGCCGAAAAGGAATGAGGGCAGACTGAGGAGCTTTTGGGCCACACAGCAAGAGGCCTTCCCTTGTATGTATACTGAGTAATTGGGGCTTGATCTGGTTAGCAGAGGAACTTTTTATTTCTTGGGAACTTTCTCTTTCTTTCTCTTCTTTCCCTCTCTCTCTCTTAAAATGTGGTAAAATACTCATAACACAAAATTACCATCTTGACCATTTTTCAGTGTACAGTTCAGTGGCATTAAAATTCACAGTGTTGTTCGTCTCCAGCTCCAGAACCCTTTATCTTGCAAAACTGAAACTGTCCCCATTAAATAATAACCCTTGTATACCTTCCCTCCATATCTGTGTTTGGAGCTCTCTTTCCTTGTTCTTATCTCTGCGAAAACCCCTTTTGCTGGGAACCCAAACAGCTGAGTCCCTAGGATTTGGCAGGGAAGAGGATAAAAGCACAAACCTCTGCATATGGAGAGAGTTGTAGGGCCTCTTATGCCCATCCTCCTTCCAGGAGATGCGGGAGGGAGGGCTGGATTCCACGAAGAGGTTTGAGGTTTGTAATGGCCCTTTCCTCCCCACGCCTTCCTTAGCTCATTATCCTGTGAACACCAATGCTGCATTTAGAGTGAGCTCCCTCCTCCCTACCCTCAAGCTGATCCTCACCTACAGGAGAAGGTGGCATGGGTGGAAGCGACAGGTATCTCAGCCTTACCCCAGAACCCCCCAAATGCACAGAAGACAGTTGTTCTTTCTTTCCTTGGCCAGCAGTCTGGGGGCCACCCCTAGACCTATGTTTGCCAAGCTGTCTGTGTTGAAGGTAGCTAGGCCTCGTCTCTCCAGATTGATGGTGGCCCACTTCAGTGCTCCTGGCCTGACGAAGGAAAAGGCAAGTTACTTCCCTGAGGTTTCTTGCAGAGGAGCTATTTCATGTTTAAGCCCAATTCGGCAACTAGACATTATCTTCAGTAGCTCTGTGAATTGCTTGGGTATAGAGGATATATACAAAGTGCAAGACAAAGGCCTGCTCTCAAAATGCTTACTGTCTGGTTGAAAAGATAAAATACACAAGAGTTTTACTCTACTTTCAGAATAGATCTAGAGCCCATCCTTTTGTTTCAAACAAAATCTTCAAACCTGCTACTGTGGTCCAAGCCATCTGCATCTCCTGCTTGGATACTGCAAAGCCCTCCTAACTAGTCCACTCTCTACACAGCAGTCATGGTGATTTTCATTAAATTTAATCATGTCACTCCCTTGCTTAAAACCCCAGAATTGTTTCTGTGATGGTTGTATTAAATCCAAACTACTCCCTTTGGCCTACAAGGACCTGTATGATTTGGCCTCTGGCCACCTCTCAGATCTCTTGCTGTTATCAATCCTTCATTGAAGTCCAGCCTTTGCATTTGCATTTCCCTCCTCCTGAAAGGCTCTGCTACATCTCCTCATGGCTCTCCATGGGTCATTTAGTTCTCACATTAAAAGTCACCTCAGTAAGGCCATCCCTGATTTATCTAGATACTCTCTAGCATATCACCCTCTTTTTTTTCTGCATTATATTATACATATTACTTATGTTATTTCTTTTGCTTGTTTTTATTGTTTACTGGAATTGGAGCCCCGGGAGCACAGGGACCAGAACAGCACCTGGCTCTAAGTAAATGCTTATTAGATACACATTGAATGAATAAATGGGAATTGGGGCTGGACTCTGAGGGTGGGCAGTCTTCCAGGATGAGGGAACGAAATGGACAAAGGTGTGAAGTCAGGAGTAGGCACAGCCTGTCCCGGGAGTGGCTGGCTCAGCTCCAGCAAGGACTAGTTGGGTCCTAGTGGGAAAGGAGGTTGGGGACACAGGCTGGGCCTAGACTGTAGAGTACCCTGGAAGTTAAACTGAAGAATCAGGACTCCGTCCTGCAGGGTAACAGGAAGCCATTGAAGACTTTTGAGCTGAGGAGTGGCCTAATTAAACTGTATTTTGAGAAAATTTTATCTACAGTCTGCTGTAGGAAGGACTGAAGCCAGGCCAGTTACATAATTTGCAGGATGCAGTTCAAAAGAAAAATGTGGGATCCCTTGTTCAATAAACCAGGCAACAAGGGCCATTCAAGGTACTAAAACATAAACTGTTTTCCTTTCTTCCATCATTCTTTTCTCAACTTTGCCTGGTGTTTTTTTAATATTGTTCTAAAGAAAAATTAACATCTTTCTACTTTCAGCTTATTGTCAAGTACAGAAGGACTGAAAGAAAAAGGAATTATGGATTACTTCAGCTTTCCTTTTCCTTCTCTGTGATCATTGCCAGCAGAAGTGGTTGGCTAAATCAGGGAAGTAACAAGATGGAGAAAATATATAATAGGACACCTCAGTCATCCACGTCTCCTACAAGGCCATTGCCTCCTTTCTGTGTTCAAAGCAAGTTCTGCTTCAAATGAAAACAAGGGCCTCCTAGCTGTCCGCACCCCAACTTATTCAGGTATAGACATAACACACTTATCTTGTAGTCAATTTGAGTCTCATTGAATTCCCACGAATGGCAGGTGTTCTGTGCTCATGGAACATCACGAATGGCATATTATGCATACATACCTCCTCTTTTCACATGCATGCTTTATTGTCCCATTGGACTTCACTTCCAAAGCACAAGTTCAAAGATAAAATCAAGAATTCCAAGATGGTGGCAGCAGAGCACTAAACCAAGAACAAGGCCATTCCGGGCACAGGCCTTGTTCAAATGAGCAGATTCCAAGTCCATGAAGCTGGCTTTGGTCTAGAGGGAGAGAGTTTGAGGAAGAAAGTGACAGAACAGGAGTTTTTAAGGACTAGAGCTACAGATTTCAGGTGAGAGTTGAAAGAAGAAAAATCTCTCCAAGGAAAAGTGAAAAGGAGCTAGACTGAGGGGCTTTTGAGCCCTGTAAGAACTGACTTTACTTCTCCAGGGCTAGAGTTGCCCAAGGTCTGCAGTAGTTGTTTGCTGATGAAAATGGGGGAGGGGGCTCCAGGAGGGCTCAGGTCTCTAATGTTGGGGGCTGGGAATATGGTGGTGTTGGGAGGGCTTCACTGAGAGATGTGGTGGGAAGCCCCGGAAGTCTGGGTTTGGAGAGAAGCAGGTGGCGGGAGAAGGGACTGTGGGACCTGGAGAAGAAGGTGTTGGGGGCAGTGATAGGAGCTCCCACAGGATATTTCCCCCTTGTGGTGGCCTATGCCTATCTCTATGTGTCTGGTCTAGCTTCTGTCCCTCCAGGTCTAGCACTCCGGCTGGTCTCTTCTGTTTTTCTTGGTTTCTGGCTCTTTCTCTATTGCTCTCACATTCGGCCCTGTCTGTCTCCTGGATCTTAAGTCTCTTTCCAACTCCCTGCCTCGTCTGCTTCCCTCAGCGTGTCTGTACCTCTTCGATGTTGTCTTCCCCTCTACTCCGCCCGTACACGCCCTCAATTCCCTCCATCTACCCTGATCCAGTCCAGTATCGGGTGGGGGTAGGGGAGACAAGAGACCTTCTGGTCCAGAGGAGGTGGCGGGCCCAATCACTTTCTCCATATTTGCATATGTATGAGGTCGCCCGGGCCAGAGGCGAGGAGGCGGGGCTTCTGGGGGTGGGAAGGGGACGGGCACCCTCAGAGCCGCCGAGTATAAAGACTGCGCGCGGAGCCGAGCGGCTCCGCACTGCTGAGGAGCGGAGTCTCTGCCTCTGGGGTTCCCCACCTCCGGCTGTCCCCCAACTGCGCGTGCCTGCCCCACCCCCGCGGCCGAGCCACCAGCGGTGTGGCGGTCTCCACTTGGTGGAAGAGCCTTGAGCAGTCACCTGGCCCCTCTCCACAGCCTCCCTGCATCTCGGTTTTAGGGGCGGCCCCCTCCCCCACTTCTCCCTGCCTCCTTGTACCCCGTTTTTTTCTGCATTTCGCTTAGGTTTTGCAGCCGTCTATTTGTGCATCCATTTTCGTTAGGAGATCTGGAGGGTGAGACTGCATTAGCACCCCTTCCCCTTTTCATCCTCCTCTGCTCTGAAACCCCCCTTTTCATCCTCCTCTGCTCTGAAACCCCCCTTTTCATCGCGGTCGGTGGGGCCTAGGATCAGTGCATCCTACGCTGCTCTGCGAGGACCCCGCAGCGCGTCGCCGAGCGCCCCGGAATCTGCAGCAGCTACATATCTGAGGAGGGTCTCTATTGCCCCCGCTGCCTTTGCTTTCGAGGCTAGGGGGGCTTCTGTGCGCCGCACCCCAGCTTCTCCGCAGCCCCCCACACTGCGTGAGACTCGCCTCCTGCCGCCAAGATGGTCATACAGAAAGAGAAGAAGAGCTGCGGGCAGGTGGTCGAGGAGTGGAAGGAGTTCGTGTGGAACCCGAGGACGCACCAGTTCATGGGCCGCACCGGGACCAGCTGGGGTACGCGGGGCAGGCCGCGCGCGACGGGCGGGTGGAAATCCGCGGGGCGACGCCCCAGGGGCACAAGGTCCCGCAGTTGCCTTCCCGGGTCCCTGCGTCCGGCCCCCCTGCCAGGCTCTAGGCGGGGAGGGAGCCGAATCGCCGGTCTAATCTTCCTGGCCGGCCGCTGCGGAGGCGGAGAAAGTAGGTCACCGCCGCCTTCCCGCCCCCCGCGGAGCCCCCTCGCGCGGGAGATCGCGGGCTCTGCGTGCCTGTAGGCGCCGCGGCGCTCGCGCTCCCTCGGGGCAGTTTCGATGCACCCGGTCGTAATCCCCTTCCTCAGAAGAGCGCCCCTTCCCCCTTCCGGCTCTCACTAGTTAGCCAAGCCCATCTATTTTTAGCTCATGCCCATCCCCTGCACCCTGGGAACTTGCAGGAGGGGGCGGGTCTTGGAGAGGTGGGGAAGTGGGGGTGGGTTCTTCACAGCGGAAGTTGTCTGTATCCCACTGCCCAGCGTGGAGCTTTCTGCAGCGGCTTGTGGGTGGGGGGTGTTGGAGAGGGGTGACACTGTGAGGTTTTCAAGGCTGGATGTTTGGCTCAGATGTCGCAGGCGGAGGAAGGAGTGGTCACTAGTGGTGACCTGCGTACATCATTGGGCAGAGTGTGCCTGTGCGGTTGGGGTGGCTTGGGACTTGACCCACCTGTCCCGTGGCGGCACTCGGGGCGGGGGTGTGGAGGGAGTTGTGTCTGGGCCAGGGCCTGTCTATACTGGGCATGGGTGCAGGTGAGGGGTGGTGGCATTCTTCCAAAAGGGATTGTCAAGCTGGGAAGTCAAAGCATAGAAGACCCATAGAGGACACAATTTACAGTTCATTCACACTGATTGAACACTGCCCCTGTCAACCCACCCTTGAGGTGGGTCCGTGCAGTCCTTGCCCTCAGGGAACTCAAAGGCCAGTCTCTGGGAGTGGGGGATGTCCGTGACTGCATGGGAGAATCTGAGGAGGCTTCATAGAGGAACTGTCTTCTGAGGTGAAGGCCTGGGGGGTCGTGGCTGGTGGAAACGGCAGGCCCTTACCTTAGGCTGAGGAGCAGCAGAGTGACATGTCACATCCACTAAGGACCTGCTCTCTGCCAGGAAAGCTGTGGGGAGATTCTGCCTTTACTCCCTGCCTCTGCCCTGGGTGCTGTGTGTTCAGTTTGGGGTGGAGTGGCAGTTGAGCTTCTGGACAGCTGTGTCGGATTTTGTAGCTAGGTAGGAGCTGTGTTCAAGGTTTAGCTTCTGTGGGGCACCAGGAGAGAGATTTCCCTATTTGAGTGTAACAGTCCACACTCTGAGGGATAGGATGAGAGTCTGGTTGTGAGCGGTGGCCAGTGCCAACTCAAAAAGTCATCGTGCTAGACAGCTTATAGTGACGACAGATGTGCCTTTTCAGGGCCATGAATGGTTGAGAGGTTGGGAATGTAATTTGAGGCAAAATAACTGGGGCCTATACTTGGAGTTGCCCAGCAACAACAGTTTAAGTCTCTTGTGGCCTCCACAGAGTTGGACTTCACCAGGAAGAGGCTGGGAGTCGGGACTGAAGCCAGCCACACTGCCTGATTCCAGACTGTCTCATTTTGCTCCCTGGGGAAGGCTCTAAGATGTCCCCAAGGCTCTGCAACCTGTCCCAGTGCAGAACCTCTGAGTGGGAGAGGGAGGTGGAGGTAGGTGAGGTCATCATGGGGGATTCGAACCTGCTGACCCCGTTTCCTCCTCTCTAGCCTTTATCCTCCTCTTCTACCTCGTCTTCTATGGCTTCCTTACGGCTATGTTCACCCTCACCATGTGGGTGATGCTGCAGACTGTCTCTGACCATACCCCCAAGTACCAGGACCGGCTGGCTACACCGGGTGAGTGGTGAGGCCCCCCACCAGCCACGCTAACTTCTCTTGTGTCCATGAGCCCCCAATGGAACTCACAGGCTACGAAGAACTCACAGTTCTTAGAGGTTTGGTTCTCATGAACCAATCACCCTGTGTAGGGAAGTCTGCCTTCCTTCCCATCTCCCACAGTGGAGAGCTATGTGATCTGGGGAGGGGGCACATATTCACAGGATGACATCTCAGATCTTCACACTGTCCCTCACGCTGCTGTTCCCGTGTCTGCCTTCTGCCCTCTGTATGTGACCCCTCATCTTCTGTATCCTCCCCACTTCTGCCTTTGTTGGCTATAGGCTTGATGATTCGCCCCAAGACTGAGAACCTTGATGTCATCGTCAACGTCAGTGACACTGAAAGCTGGGACCAGCATGTTCAGAAGCTCAATAAGTTTTTGGAGCGTGAGTGTGGGACTGCGATGCGGCTGTGCAGGGCCTCGCGCAGGGGACTGGGGACCCTGGAAGTGGAACATCAGGCCCTTGACTCTCTCTCCCACCTCCTTAGCTTACAATGATTCCATCCAAGCTCGAAAGAATGATGCCTGCCGCCCTGGGCGCTATTATGAACAGCCAGATAATGGAGTCCTCAACTACCCGAAACGTGCCTGCCAGTTCAACAGGACCCAGCTGGGCGACTGCTCCGGCCTCGGGGACCCGACCCACTATGGTTACAGCACTGGGCAGCCCTGTGTCTTCATCAAGATGAACCGGGTACCTGTCAAGGGAATACGGAGGACAGAGCTGGGGCCACCATCTGCTGGCAGTTGCTTCCTGCCCTCACTGGGGCTAATGGGCATGAGAGAGGTTTTGGGCTGGTTGAGGGGCTGAGAGAACAGAGATGGGCCCACTGGAGCCTGGGTCGCATGGGTGGAAGGCCGGATACTTGTGTCTTTGACAACTTCTTTCCCTAACCCTCACCTCTCTCCCCTCACTCCAGGTCATCAACTTTTATGCAGGAGCAAATCAGAGCATGAATGTTACCTGTGTGGGGAAGGTGAGTTAGTGGGGCCTTGCCACTGGCCCACCTGATTGTTCTCATCGTTTCCACATAAGTCACTCACCTCTTTCTAACTTCTTGGCTCCCAGAGGCCTCATCACTATAGGGACAAGGGGGTAAGAGTGGGCTCCAAGGGGGCCCCCACTCCTCTTGCTTCTCTCTAGAATCTAGAACCCTGCTCTTGTGTGGATAGACACCTGCCTCCTCGACTCCACCCAAGCCTTGGCCTCTGGCTTGTCTCCCTAGCCCTTCCACCTTCTCCTCTATTCCCTGATAACCACGTCTTCTGCTCTCCTTCCCATATCTTGCCTGCTTCTCAGTTCTTTTTAGGTATCTGGTAGCTGCTGATCTGTTAGTACCATCTGCCACCACTGAGTTGCCCTTGGAACTCTGCTGCCCCCACCTCTGTCCTTTCTAGAAACTTCCTGCCCCTCTTCACTTACCCACCCTCCTTGCTTCCCACTGAGCCCTTACTCATTTATCTGTTCTGTCTTGGCTCTGCTCCAGAAACCGATTCCGGCAGATGGGGTAAGAATTTGGGGTGGAAGCCCAACAGGAGGCTGTAGTATCTTTAGCGCCCTTTGGGACTTCCCAGTCTGATGACACAGACAGGACTCCTTCTGCACACATGCAAACACACACACACAGACTCCCAGCTCAAGGGAAACCCATTTGAGACAGTAATTTGGGGTGAAGGAACAAAGAGAAGTCTGGCAAGCTTCAGGGCTCCTGCCATCCCTGACATGCTCTTCCCCAACCTCCTGCATCCCCACAGCGAGACGAAGATGTTGAGAATCTGGGCAGCTTTGTCATGTTCCCTGCTAATGGCAGCATCGACCTCATGTACTTCCCCTACTATGGCAAAAAGTTCCACGTAAGTCCCATGGGAGGCCAGGGCTGATGCTCCTTGAGGGGATGGGTCCTTGGGGAGGAGGCCGAGTTGCCATGGGCCTGGACCCTCGCTCTTCTTCTGGCCCAGGTGAACTACACGCAACCCCTGGTGGCTGTGAAGTTCCTGAATGTGACCCCCAACGTGGAGGTGAATGTGGAATGCCGCATCAATGCTGCCAACATCGCCACAGATGATGAGCGAGACAAATTCGCTGGCCGTGTGGCCTTCAAACTCCGCATCGACAAAACCTGAGGCCCCTTCCTCCTGCCCCCACCTCTTTCCTATGGATGCTTCTGGAATGTCCCTGACCCTGCCTGATCCCTCCCTCACCCACCCCAAAGGTATTTTTTATAACAGAGCTATGACTTGTCTGAGCCTCACACCCTTTTCCTTTACTTCTGAACCCAGCCTGACGTCCATTGCGATTCCCTACCTTCATACGTTTTCCACCATCTCTTCACCCAAGATCAGTCAGTCAGGGAGTTGGGATCTGAAGATGGTCACAGAAGAGTTAGGAGCCATTCTGGTTTTGGTGTAGCTGTGAGGGGTGTCCCCACAGCTACTCACCTCTCCAGCCCTCCTATCCCAAGAGCTATAGAAAAAGCCCACCTGCCCACCTCCACACATACACACACGCACACACAAGTGTCATTTCGCTCCTTAGCTTCCAGACACCAGTGTGGTACTCACTTTATCTCCCACACTTTCTGCCTTGTCTACACAGTTGCTGTCTTTGTGGATTTTGACTTATCAGGTCTTTCCCCACCTCCTCTTCATCCCCATTCTCTTCTCTGACAAGGCAGCCCTTTGTACTTGAGGACAAGGTGGGTCTGTGGCCTTTTCCCTATTTCCTGGCATATTCAGCTTCTAACCCTATGGTGACTGCATGAACTGGGAATGAGGGTCTAGAAGAGAAGCCCCAGTTGGTTCTTGAAAATTCTCTTTCTGTTCCAAATCACCCCAGCAGGCCCTCCGCAGAGGGGTGGGGTTGACCTAGGCTGGATATCCACTTTGTTTTTGCCAATGGCTCCCTTACCCCCGTTCTCTTTCCCAGAATATCCAGGTTCCACTTTCCAGGAGCCCCGGGGAGGGGCAGCCATTTGGCTTGGTCCCCTGTGACCACCTGGGAAACATCAGCTGGCTATGGGATTATTTCGCCTTGTTCCCTAGGGCCCAGTGCCGCCCCCACCGGCCTCTCTGGCTTCTGTTAGCCAACTTATCAACTAATCACTAACTCCTGACTTACCTCTCCTCTGCATGTCAGCCAGAAAGTGGCAAATACTGCCTCAGTCTAGGCTCTGAATGTCTTGGCGCCAGCTCCCTCAGACCCCTTGGCCTTGTTGAAGAACCCCATAGTGACCATAGAACATTAACCGAGGGGCCTCCTGTGTTCTTGGTTATAAAGGTGTTTTAACTCTTTAAATGTCCTTCAATTCCCTTCATGTCCTCACCTCACTAACTTCCCTTTTCTTTCTGATGCTGCATCCCCAACGCCCTACCTACAGATAGACCCTCCCCTCGTTCTCTCTCCCTGGATCCGATTCTCTTCCCTTCAGGTCCCCATGTTTTCCTGCACTCCCCTCACCCCTGTGGCCTCTCTACAGTTATTTAATGCCTGTGTCATATCTACTGTAAAAAGAGGATAAAGTACAATAAAATCAGAGCAAGTATATATATAAATATATATCATACACGAAGCCCTGCGTGCAGGTTGTTCCTTTCTGAGCATTTGGAAGAGTCCCGGGAAGGTGGTGGAAGGTGGGTTGGGGTGATTCAGGGGTTACCAGGCCTTGGGAACCGCTCCCTGGCTTTGACCTCTTCCGTCCAGTGTTCAAGCATCTATTTACCTCCTAGATTACACCTTTGCCTCTTCCATCTCAAGATCGCAGTGCAAGAGATGCAGGAAGCCTCTTACCCGTTGTGTAGCTTAACTTAAAAAGTGCCTATGTGCATTCTAGGCACTGTGAGGACACACTCATGAAAGAGGCAGAGTTCCTGCCCCCAAGGACCTCCCCAGCTTGACCGGAGAGGCGAGGAGCACATGAGAAACTCATACAAGGTAGACCTCAATGTACTTCCAGGAAGGGGAGAAAAGACAAAATTCAGAGGGGTCCTCTACTGTGTTGTGGGCTTTGAAGGGAAGGTTTCTGAGAGGCTTGAGGGATGGGTGGTTGGGTGAGAGAGGATAGCATCAGCAAATGCCTATAGAGACATGAGAACAACTGACTGGGGAAACATCTCAAAATATGAACAGTATGATCTTAGTTTTGTGTAAAAGTACATACAAACATAGAAAAAAAGATGTATAGGTCTACATAACAATGTTGTGATATGGGGATGGGTTTAGAGCTAATTTTATTTTCTTGGGGCTTATTTTTGTTTAGAGTGAATCAGTCTTAGTATTTGCCTTGAAAAATAGCTTTACTACATATGCATGTATATATGTACATATACACAATTTTATCATTAAGGCATAGTACACACACACACACGGATCACTGGGTTTTGGTCATGGACCTCAAAATTGGATGTTATACACACTTCTGTGCATTTTTTTCACTCGATAAATTTCTCTAGTCCACTACACTTCGTAGTGTCTCTAACACTTTTTAAAAGTGGCTGCATATTTTTCTACTGGGTCATTCTTTCCTTAATTTGTTAGAGCTCCTTGACAGTTGTAGGTATATAAACTGTTTTCTACATTGCAAAATTTCCCCCAGTCGACTCTTCTGTCAGGTTTGTGGTTTCTTTTACTGTTAAAAAGTGTTGGGCTTTCAAACATACTTAGTTCTTTTGTAGTTTCTGGATGTCTGCTCAATATTCTCGTATTTTCTGGAATTTTGGGGGGGGGGCAGGATTTTAGTTTCACTCATATTTTTACCTTCATTTTTAATTCATCTGGTTTACTTTTCGTTTGTGGTGTAAAGTAGGAATCCAGTTTTATTTTGTCAGGTGTGTCAGCTTAATTTTTTTAAGAACATGTCACCTATTCCCATTATATTGAAATGCCAGCTTTGGCCATCTAATGGAATTTCCTGTATACTACCATCACTTCTGGACTCACTACTTGCTGTCCCTAGCTTGTGTACTATTTCATGCTCCAAGTCATAGTGATCTGATTCTGATAGTGTTGTTTTCTGATACCTACTAAGGCAAGTAGTTTCACCCTATTCTTTTTTAAAAACAACTATTGGCTTTTCTTGAGCATGTAGTCTTCTCTACAAATTTATAAATTCATCCAACTTACAAGAACAAAACCATCAAGAACTTGGGATTCTATTTGGGATTGCATTATTTATCTTTACTTGGGGAGAATTGACTTTTGTAGGATATTGTTTTCCTACCTAAGAACATACTGTCTTTCCTTTTGTTTGAAGCTTGGTTTATGTCCTTAAATAAGGATCTATAAATTTTGTCTTGGACCATTATTTTTTATGTGCACAACTCTTATTAATTTTCTTGGGGCTTATTTTTGTTTATTATTACTCCTTAATATTGTATTGCTTTATTTTGAATGGATTTTTTCCATTCTTTTCTGTACTTCTGCAAGATAAAAAAAAATTTCTCTGCTCTCTACCTTAATCTTTTAATTCCATCAGATCTCTTTTATGGTCTCTGAGTTTTTAGGTAGTCATATGATCAAAAAAGCAAAGACATTTTTACCAGTTTTTTTTGGGGGGGGATCCTCTTGAATGCTCTAAGACCATGTTAGCAGGCATCCCTATATAGTTCTTTAGTTCTGCATTTTAATTGAAATTCCCTGTGTTTAACCATTTGGATAATAATAGTACTGGTACTACATTCCTGGTTTAATTAAGTTTTTTGTAAAGGAATGCCTGTTGAAATTTAATCAAATTCCTTTGAGCATGTTGATAAGATCCTATTTTTCTTCCTTAATTTGTTAATGTAATGAATTATGTTGATAGATTCTCTATTAAACCAACTTTTTGTTCCTGGAATAAACCCTACTTGCTTATAGTGTTAATCTTCTTTTGGTTCATTAACTATTTTGAGAATTTTTGCATCTCTATCAATTTGGCTCCTAGCTTTTTAGTATCTTTATCAGGTCTTAATATTAATGATCCACAGTAATTTTACATGAATGGGCGATTTCATTCTTTTCCTATGGCCCAGAATAACATTGGACCATCTGGTCCTTGTTTTCTTTTTTCATCAAGCTCTTGAGCTTTTTAAAATGTACTAAAAAATTCCCTGCTTCTGGATTTATCCTTTTAACCGAGTTTGCTTTCTTTCCATAATTTGTCTTTAATTTTTATGATACATGCCAGGTTCCTTTTTTTTAATATGTATACAGTGTCCTCAGAGTCCAGTCCAACTTTGCTGGGTCTCACTGATCTGAGGACCCTCTGTTCCTGAAATAAAGTAGATGTTTTTTAATTCCAAATCTCAGTGGTGTAGGGCTCTTTGAGCTTGAGGGCAAGGGTCATACCTGCCACAGGACCCCGTAGCCCAGAACAGTGCTGGACACGGAGTGACCTACCAGTGAATGTCTGCTGACTAGACAGATGACTGAATGAACACAACCAGAGGGACATGAGCAGGTGGCACCAGAGAGGTTAGGGACTCATAACAGGTCATGCAACTCATAGTAGAACTGGCCTGAAAACCTAGGCCGCATAATTAGTCCAGGAATCCATCAGCTCACAGAGGTATCGCAGCCAGAAAGATCTGCTCTCTGAAGTATAGCAGAAGTGAAAACAGCCTATGGACATGATCTAGGGAAATGTAGGGTGGGGGGCGAGATGCTGGTCAGAAAGGGAGCTTCTCTATTGGAGAAAGAGGGAATGAGTTTCAAGAGCTCTGGTTTCCCAAGGCCCTGGTGAGCGGCGAGAGATGGTGAAGTTAAAGAGGTGGTTCCAGCTTTTCTGGGGAGTATTTGGCATTCCCCAGAAAGAGAAAAAAAGGGAGCTTTGAGGCCAGGGAGGCTGGTGACTTCACAGCCATCTGGAATCCTTTGGGCAGCCAAGGGACGCCCACGGGCACTTTAATGCAGGTTAAGGCTGAGGACAGTGGCCCCAGAAGCCCCTCTGGATCTTAGCACCCCTCCCTCTGTCCCCATTGATGAGGTAGTACGAGCCATGTCCCCTCTCTCTGACCACCCCTCCAAGCACTGGCTCGGGCAGCCGTGGGAGATGGGGAGAGCTTGTCCCAGCCCCCACCCCGGGAGCCAGCAGTGCCGAGGAACAAGACGGGTAGGGGGTGCTGAGCTCCCCAACCTCGGCTCCCTTCCATACCCTAAGAAGCCTTTTGAAAGGTTTTCCTGGCAGAGTCGAAAGCTTCAATTCATTCAACTGCCTGGCATGAGGCCCAGGATGAGGGGATGCCGGGAAGGCCCCAGCCCCACATCCCAGCCCTCACCTTAGCCACCCCCACTTTCTGGGACCCTGTCTTGGCAGGCCTCCCCAGCTCTCTCCCCTCATCCAGTAGCACCCACCCACCTTCTTTCCCCTTGGGAACTTAGGTATTGTCCCTTTCCTATGGAGCAGATGGCCGCCCCAGACACTCGAGCTTACTATGTCAGACATTTAAATCCCACAATCCTTGGGGAGAGGCTGCTGAGGGGGCAGCAGCCCAATCCTAGAAGCAGGGGCAGGAGAGAACCCTGTGCCAGCCCTTGCAGGAGGGAGGAGGGACACTTGGTTCCCGAGTTATGAATGGAGTCCTCTCCTCCCTTGTTGTCATGCAGCCTGTGGACTGACCCAGTCTCTTGCTTTTGTCCTCCTCCCGGAATCCCGGCGTCGGGCCCCCTAGCCCACGCTCCCTGGAGGCTCAGGTGGCTGTCACCCAATGTCCCCTCCTTGCTCACCCCTGCACTGTCAGCCCCAAGCACCCTGCACCGGCACCTACTCCTCAGACACACAGGTGGTAGCAAAGTTTTATTGTAAAATGAGAAATCAGTATAAAAACGGGATATAAAAAGGGAAGAGAAGGGATGTGGGTGGCAAATGCAGAAGAGCCTTGCAGAGAGCAGAAGAAATCGACCCTGAGCATGGGGCAGTAAAACAGATCTTGGTAGACACAGATCCTACACAAAGGGCAGCATTTTCCAGGATGTGGGATGGGGTAAGGTTTCCTCTTCGGTGCTGAGGTTCACCAAGAGGTTAGATGGGCAGGGAAGGGACTTGGAAATTCCTTTCCCTTAACAGCTGCCCAGTCAGAGAAATCATCAACCCATCCACCAATGGGCGCCGGGAACTAGCGCCCAGGAAGGCACCAAGTCCCAGACATTATGGAATGAATGGTCATTTTGGGGCCAGACATACATACATTATTTCATTAACCCTCACAGCAAACCTGGTGAGGTAGGTATGATCCTCAGTATTTTATAAAAGTGGGCAATGAAGGCAGAACATCTAATGAGTATGGCAGAGAATGGCTTCCGACCCAGTGTATGGCTGGTTCTAAAATGTTCCTTACATGTAGGAACATTTCCCTACCTCTCCCAGTGATCCTCACAGTAAAAACCTTAAAAGCTAAGCTGGAATGCTCCCCCTTCTCCCACCTCCCCCTAAAAACCACCAGTGCTGGCCAACTTCTTTAGCAGAGCCCCAGGCCAGGGCAAACCAAAGGATTCCAGGGGGTTTCTGAGGCACACCCGTGAGAGGCAGAGTAACACACCAAGCAGATGTGCTCAAGCACTAGGGAAGGGGGGGCGGCGAGGGTCAGTGGGGCACAGGAAGCAGAGGACGTCAGTCTGAGTCAGGCCCTTCTCTCTTAAACATCAGTTTTTTATGGCGGGAGGTAGACTGCCCCTTCTTAGACTTCAGGTGGCTGTGGGGAAGCAGAGGGGGAGGGGAGGAGATGACATCACATGAGTGAGAAACCCTGGGCTTGGAGCATGGGGAATTTAAGCTAAAATGGTCACCAGTGGCAGAAATGATTACTGAGTGCCTCGGGGTGCTCCTGTGCATTTCTCTTTTCATCCTCCCCTACCCTATTTGACAAACAAGGAAACTGAGTCTAAGAGGGAAAGGAACAAGCCCACGCGGGACTTGCCAGTACTCGGCAGGATTATGGATCTGACCCTAAACCCTGGCTGTGTCCAACACTTCCACACAGCCACCAGGCTCCTATTTGGAGACCCTAGCTGAGCTAGAGGTTGCTAGAAATGGCAAGAAATATCCATGAGCATCCCTGGGCTTGAGGGCTTTGTGGACCCCTTGAGGCAGGAAAGTGGTTGTTAAGATACAACTGGAAGACTAAAGAATGTCTGAGCAGGGCAGGGACCCACTGAGAGGGGGGTCAGTTGTCTTTTACCTTGAAGGTAGGATTAGGATGGAACCCCATGACTTTCCAACATAGGAAGGCAAGGGGGTCGGGCTGGGAGGGGACCTGAGCTGCTCACCTGGAGTGAGCCCTGCTTCCCCCGGCCTCTTTTCCAGTCTGGGCATCCTTCAGCTCCAAGGCTTCATTCAGCTCCCTGAACATCTCAAAGCGTTCACGCCCACGGATCTGTGGCCGGGGAGGAGGGGGATAAAGGAGTATTAGGCAAAGTCAGGGAACCGTTTTTATGCTCTTTTGAACAATTTTCTCTTTGAAAGATGGTTCTCTAAAATGTATGGTAGGGTGCCAGTTGGGATTCTGAAGTTAAGCAGAACCAGAAGCCCCTGTCTCCAGATACCACTGCCCTGACGGCAGATGTCCTCATCATAGGAAAAGCAGTCAATAAGAAAAATAGTATTTTGAGTGTTGACTTGAAATTTAAATCATCAACTGAGTAATATTAACTATGAGTCAAGGTCATGAACAGGGGAAAAAGGATGGATAGAAGAAACAGACCTAAGCTTGTATTTGCTGCATTTACACCTTCTCTCATTCAGTCCCACAGAAGGGGAAAAGTGCGGTGGACCAGGTAAGACTTGGTACCTGAAGGGTAAAATATTCTCCGTCCAGTGGCTTCTTCTTTTGTGAGGGAGAGGAACTGGCGTGGCTGGGCAGTGCTGGGGAAGAGGTAAGGAAAGGGAGGAAAAAGGTGAATTTTGGGCCAAACCACACCACACACTCTCTGCCTTCTGCCCCACCTGCTTACCTCGCTTGGTGTTCCCAGGGGGTGGCTCAGGGCAGGGCTCCCCTTTCTTGCGGGAATTTTCTTCCTCTGTGCGTCGATCTCTCCCGGGACAGGCACAAACACGCACCTCAAAGCTGTTCCGTCCCAGCAGATTCCCACTACCCAGGTAAGAAGAAGGAAAGCAAGAGGCAGTAAGGAGGGTGGGCCTGAGCTCCAGCTCTAGGCATGTTGAGAAGCCACAGGTGACACAGGTCCTCAGGCTAGAGCAAACTGGGAGGGAACACCAGAGAAGATTCCGTCCACAGGGACAGAAGTGAGTGGGAAGAAGGGGTGGTAGTACGGGAGAGAGCACAGGGGCCAGGTGGCCTATGGGTCCTTACCTGGAGTCTTCCAGTGTGATGATGGTGAGGATGGGCCGCCGGTTCATGCCACCCATGCAGGAACTGTTACACATGAAGTTGTAGTGGATGGTGGTACAGTCAGAGCCGACCTGGGAGAGAGGCACGAGGTGAGGCCACCCAGCCTCAGGCAGACCTGCAGCCTCTATAAACCTCATTTCTCTCAACTATGGTATGGGGACAGCCTGTCTGCTCTGCACACCTCACAGTGCTCTGGGGATGTCAAATAAGAAAGCAGGAGAACCTTCTTATTAGCAAGAACCACCCCTATCTCCCACCAGGATGGCCACTGACAAACCTGTCCAGCCCCCTCCTCCCAGAGACCCCAGTCGCCAAACCAGACCTCAGGTGGCTCATAAGGCACCACCACACTATGTCGAAAAGTGTTCCTGTCATCCAAATACTCAGCACGCAAATTTCCTTCCACCCGGATGAGATGCTGAGGAGGGGCCAGACCTGAAAGCAGTAAAGGAAGAATTAGGGGCTTAGGGACTTGGGGATAGGAGATAGGGCCCTGTCCCAACTCCCAACTGCGGCCCCAACCACTCACCATCACTGTAGTCAGAGCAGCGTTCATGGTGGGGGCAGCGCCTCACAACCTCCGTCATGTACTCTGACTTCTTGTAGATGGCCATGGCGCGGACACGGGTGCCGGGCGGGGGTGCTGAGCTGACCCACAGCTGCACCGGGCAGGTCTTTGCCAGCTGGCAAAACAGCTTGTTGAGGGAAGGGGAGTACTGGAGGGAAAGAAGGGGAAAGAATGAAAGGACAGTCAGGGGACAAGTGCCCAGGGGCTCAAATGAACAAACACTGCTTAAGCACCGACGGGAAGCCATGTGCTGTGTGGAGAGGGTGACTAGAGATGGCAGGGTCGGGCTCTACATGCCAGAAGCCTATTTACAAAAGCCAACGAATGAATGGGAGTGAAGAAAAAAAGAAGAAAAATTCCATGGCTCTATGACAGGTGCTGAGCATTGGGATGGGAAGGATGAAAGCCCAAGGTCAAGGGGGGAAATTCTACTTCAGGAGAGAGGCCAAAGGTCACAGACTGAATAGGTAAAAATGAAGAAGGCCTGACAAGAAGCCAAAGGGTGAAGAGGAACCCCAAGAACAGAAAACCCAGGGGGAATATAGTGGGGCTTCAAATAGTCAGGTGGAAGCCAGCCCTCAGGGCCACTGACCGTGCAGGTAACAGATTTGGCTGTCCCGGAATGCAGGAACCCTAAACGGAAACCATAGCTGCCAGGGTAGGTCTTCTGGGAAGGGACAAAGGATGACAGGGGCCATGAGGTGGCTGGCGCCGGGGCCGCTGGTGCAGGAGCTGCTGGCATGCAGCGAGCTTCATCTGGACCTTCTCCTAACCAGTTCACAACGTCTTCTGTGGACAGCAGCAGTTCGTCCACCTCTGGGGACAGTGGGGACAGCTCAGAGGACTGCGGAGTGGAGAAGCAAGAGTGAGAGGCCAGGTCCCAGGCCCCTGGCCCTGCACACCCTGGTCCCACCTCAGTTCTTACCAGCACATTGTTTTCGGGAAGTCTGAAAGACAAGAGCAGAAAGTCAGTACTGCCCACAGGCCTCTGCTAAAGGGCTGGGATTGGGACGGGAGGGTCAGTGGTTACTAGAGGCTGGCAGCGAACCTGCCCCTCCCTTGGGATGTCCACTTACAGTTTCCACAAGTCTGAAAAGGTCTCCTGGCTCAGAGGGGGCTCAACATTGAGTTCTGACTGCCGATCCTCCATTTCAGCTCCCCGGAAGGCAGCGTGGCTGCTGTGGGAGGGGTAAGGTGAGGACCCAGCATGGGACACACCCAACCCTGAGGCAGGAGGGACCCCCAGCATCAGCACCTTTCCAGGGTCTGAGGCGCAGCAGTCTCCCGACTTCCTGAGGAGCAGGGCAGTCCTTCACCCTCTCTCCGAACTGTTTCCTTGCCCCAGTCCAGGTTGCTCGTGCCCCACCCCTCACTAGCCTCCCCACAAATCCTTGAGAAAAGATAACCAGAGAGGGACTTCCAACCTTCCCACCACTGAAACCACAAGCCCTCCTAGAAGTATACCCTACCTCTGTCCTCCTTCCCATGAGGATGAAGTGACTCTCTGCCTGCCCTAGCTGGGGGAGGGCACTGCCCTTCACCTCCACATTCCCTACCTGATCCACTCATGGTAAACTCACCCCTCACCCACCCACACTCCCTTGGGCTGGCTTCTCAGCCCAGGCCCCTCTTTTTTTTTTTTTTTTGGTATCATTAATCTACGATTACATGTGCAACATTATGGTTATTAAACTACCTCCTTCATCAGGTCCCCCCCACCAACCCCATTACAGTCACCGTCCCTCAGCGTAGTGAGATGCTATAGAATCACTACTTGTCTTCTCTGAGTTGTACAGCCCTCCCCATGCCCCCCAACATTACATCTCCTAATTGTAATGCCCCTTTTTCCCTTTATCCCTCCCTTCCCACCCATCTTCCCCAGTTCCTTTCCCTTTGGTAACTATTAGTCCGTTCTTGGGTTCTGTGAGTCTGCTGCTGTTTTGTTCCTTCAGTATTTTTTCTTTGTTCTTATACTCCACATATGAGTGAAATCATTTGATACTTGTCTTTTTCGGCTTGGCTTATTTCACTGAGCATAATACCCTCTAGCTCCATCCATGTTGTTGCAAATGGTAGGATTTGTTTTCTTCTTATGGCTGAATAATATTCCATTGTGTATATGTACCACATCTTCTTTATCCATTCATCTACTGATGGACACTTAGGTTGCTTCCATTTCTTGGCTATTGTAAATAGTGCTGCGATAAACATAGGGGTGCATCTGTCTTTTTCAAATTGGGCTGCTGCATTCTTAGGGTAAATTCCTAGGAGTGGAATTCCTGGGTCAAATGGTATTTCTATTTTGAGTTTTTTGAGGAACCTCCATACTGCTTTCCACAATGGTTGAAGTAATTTGCATTCCCACCAGCAGTGTAGGAGGGTTCCCTTTTCTCCACATCCTTGCCAACATTTGTTGTTGTTTGGGTTTTTGATGTTGGCCATCCTCACTGGTGTGAGGTGATATCTCATTGTGGTTTTAATCTGCATTTCTCTGATGATTAGCGATGTGGAGCATCGTTTCATGTGCCTGTTGGCCATCTGAATTTCTTCTTTGGAGAAGTGTCTATTCATGTCCTCTGCCCATTTCTTAATTGGATTATTTGCTTTCTGTTTGTTAAGGTGCATGAGTTCTTTATATATTTTGGATGTCAACCCTTTATCAGATACGTTTTTTATGAATATATTCTCCCATACTGTAGGATGTCTTTTTGTTCTACTGATGGTGTCCTTTTCTGTACAGAAGCTTTTCAGCTTGATATAGTCCCACTTGTTCATTTTTGCTTTTGTTTCCCTTGCCCGGGGAGATATGTTCATGAAGAAGTTGCTCACGTTTATGTCCAAGAGATTTTTGCCTATGTTTTTTTCTAAGAGTTTTATGGTTTCATGACTTACATTCAGGTCTTTGATCCACCTTGAGTTTACCTTTGTGTATGGGGCTAGACAGTAGTCCAGTTTCATTCTCTTACATGTAGCTGTCCAGTTTTTCCAACACCAGCTGCTGAAGAGGCTGTCATCTCCCCATTGTATATCCAAGGCACTTTATCAAATATTAATTGACTGTATATGTTTGGGTTAATGTTTGGATTTTCTATTCTGTTCCACTGGTCTGTGGTCTGTTTTTGTGCCAATACCAAATTGTCTTGATTACTGTGGCTTTGTAGTAGAGCTTGAAGTCAGGGAGTGTAATTCCCTGTTTTATTCCTCCTTCTCAGGATTGCTTTGGCTATTCGGGGTCTTTTGTGGTTCCATATGAATTTTAGAATTATTTGTTCCAGTTCATTGAAGAAAGCTGTTGGTAGTTTGATAGGGACTGCATTGAATCTGTAGATTGCTTTAGGTAGTATAGCCATTTTGACAATATTTATTCTTCCTAGCCAAGAACATGGGATGCATTTCCATTTGTTAGTGTCCTCTTTAATTTCTCTTAGGAGTGTCTTGTAGTTTTCAGAGTACAGGTCTTTCACTTCCTTCGTTAGGTTTATTCCTAGGTATTTTATTCTTTTTGATGCAATTGTGAATGGAATTGTTTTTCTGATTTCTCTTTCTGTTAGTTCATCATTAGTGTATAGGAAAGCAACAGATTTCTGTGTGTTAATTTTGTATCCTGCAACTTTGCTGAATTCAGATATTAGTTCTAGTAGTTTTGGAATGGAATCTTTAGGGTTTTTTATGTATAGTATCATGTCATCTGCAAATGGTGACAATTTTACTTGTTCTTTGCCAATCTGGATGCCTTGTATGTCTTTGTTTTGTCTGATTGCTGTGACTAGGACCTCGAGAACTATGTTGAATAACAGTGGAGAGAGTGGGCATCCCTGTCTTTTTCCTGATCTTAGATGAAAAGCTTTCAGTGTCTGGCCATTAAGTATGATGGTAGCTGTGGGTTTGTCATATATAGCCTTTATGATGTTGAGGTAT
>JAVSCE010002824.1:0-35071 GCA_032199065.1 Smutsia gigantea
TGAGGTGGGGACACTGTGAGGAGGGGACACTGAGGTGGGGACACTGTGTGGAGGGGACACTGAGGTTGGGACACTGTGAGGAGGTGACACTGAGGTGGGGACACTGTGATGAGGGGACACTGTGAAGTGGGGACAATGTCAGGTGGGGAAACTGAGGAGGTGACACTGTGAGGAGTGGACACTGAGGTGGGCACTGTGAGGTGGGGACACTGTGAGGAAGGGAAACTGTGAGGAGGGGACACTGTGAAGTGGGGACACTGTGAGGTGGGGACACTGAGGAGGGGACACTGTGAGGAGGGGATACTGAGGTGGGGAAACTGTGAAGATGGGACACTGTGAAGAGGGGACACTGAGGAGGGGACACTGTGAGCAGGGGACACTGAGGTTGGGACACTGTGAGGAGGGGACCCTGAGCGGGGACATTGAGGTGGGGACACAGAGGAGGGGACACTGTGAGGAGGGGACACTGAGGAGGGGAAAATGTGAGGTGGGGACACTGTGAGGAGGGGACCATGTGGAGGGGACACTGAGGAGGGGACACTGTGAGGTGGGACACTGAGGAGGGGCAAACTGAGGCAGGGACACTGGAGGAGGGGACACTGGATGAGGGACACTGTGAGAAGGGGACACTGATAAGGGACACTGTGAGGAACCAGAGGAGGACAATGATGAGTGGAGACTGTGAGGAGTGGACCTAGAGTGGACACTGAGGAGGGGACACTGTGAGGAGCGGACACTGAGGAGGGTCACAGTGAGGTGGGGACACTGTGAAGTGGGGACAATGTTGGGTGGGGATACTGAAGAGGGAACACTGAGGTGGGGACACTGTGAGGAAGGGACACTGAGGAGGGGACACTGTGAGGAGGGGACACTGTGAGTTGGGGACACTGTGAAGTGGGGACACTGGGAGGTTGGGACACTGAGGAGGGGACACTGTGAGGCAGGAACAGTTAGGTGGGGACACTGTGAGGAGAGGACAGTGTGCGGAGGGGACACTGAGGAGGGGACACTGTGAGGAGGGGACACTGATATCGGGAAAGTGTGCAGAGGGGAGCCTGAGGTGGGGACACTGTGAGGAGGGGACACTGGTGTGGGACACTGTGAGGAGCGACAATAGGGTGTGGACACTGTGAGGAGGGGACACTGTGGTGGGGACACTGTGAGGAATGAACACTGAGGAGGGGACACTGTGAGGAGGGTACACTGAGGTGGGGACACTCTCAGGAGAAGACACTGAAGTGGGGACACTGTAAGGAGGGGACACTGTGAGGAGGGGACACTGAGGAGACACTGTGAGGAGGGGACACTGACACTGAGGTGGGGACACTGTGAGGAGGGGACACTGAGGAGCGACACTGTTAGGAAGGGACACTGAAGAGGGGACACTGTGATGAGGGGACACTGAGGTGAGGATACTGTGAGTTGTGGACACTGTGAGGAGGGAACACTGTGAGGTGGGGACAATGTGAAGTGGGGACACTGTGAGTGGGGACACTGAAGAGGGGACACTGTGAGGAGGGGACACTGTGGTGGGGACACTATGAGGATGGGACACTGTGGTGGGGACACTGTGAGGAGGGGACACTGTGAAGTGGGGACACTGTGAGGTGGGGACACTGAGGAGTGGACACTGTGAGGAGGGGACACAGAGGTGGGGACACTGTGAGGAGGGGACACTGTGAGCGGTGGACACTGAGGAGCAGAAACTGTGAGCAGGGGACACTGAGGTTGGGACACTGTGAGGAGGGGACACTGTGAGGTGGGGAAACCGTGAAGTGGCGACACTGAGGTGCGGAACCTGAGGAGGGGACACTGTGAGGAGGAGACACTGAGGTGGGGACACTGAGGTGGGGACACCATGAGGTAGGCACACTGGGAGAAGGGGACACTGTGAGGTGGGGACACTGTGAAGTGGGGACACTGTGAGGTGGGGACACTGAGGAGGGGACACTGTGAGGAGGGGATACTGAGGTGGGGAAACTGTGAAGAGGGGACACTGTGAAGAGGGGACACTGAGGGGGGACACTGAGGTGGGGACACGGAGGAGGGGACACTGTGAGGAGGGGACACTGAGGAGGGGAAAATGTGAGGTGGGGACACTGTGAGGAGGGGACCATGAGGAGGGGACACTGAGGAGGTGACACTGTGAGGTGGGACACTGAGGAGGGCACACTGAGGCGGGGACACTGTGAGGAGGGGACACTGATGAGGGGACACTGTGAGAAGGGGACACTGAGAAGGGGACACTGTGAGGTGAGGAAACAGTGAGGAGAGGACAATGATGAGGGGAGACTGTGAGGAGTGGACCATGAAGAGTGGACACTGAGGAGGGGACACTGTGAGGAGGGGACACTGAGGAGGGGTCACAGTGAGGTGGGGACACTGTGAAGTGTGGACACTGAGGTGGGGACACTGTGAAGTGGGGACAATGTTGGGTGGGGATACTGAAGAGGGAACACTGAGGTGGGGACACTGTGAGGAAGGGACACTGAGGAGGGGACACTGTGAAGTGTGGACACTGGGAGGTTGGGACACTGAGGAGGGGACAATGTGAGGCAGTAACACTTAGGTGGGGACACTGTGAGGAGAGGACAGTGTGAGGAGGGGACACTGAGGAGGGGACACTGTGAGGAGGGGACACTGATATCGGGAAAGTCTGCAGAAGGGAGCCTGAGGTGGGGACACGGTGAGGAGGGGACACTGTGTTGGGGACACTGTGAGGAATGAACACTGAGGAGGGGACACTGTGAGGAGGGTACACTGGGGTGGGGACACTTTCAGGAGGGGACACTGAAGTGGGGACACTGTCAGGACGGAACACTGTGAGGAGGGGACACTGAGGAGACACTGTGAGGAGGGGACACTGAGGTGGGGACACTGTGAGGAGGGGACACTGAGGTGGGGACACTGTGAGGAGGGGACACTGAGGTGAGGATACTGTGAGTTGTGGACACTGTGAGGAGGGAACACTGTGAGGTGGGGACAATGTGAAGTGGGGACACTGTGAGTGGGGACACTGAAGAGGGGACACTGTGAGGAGGGGACACTGTGGTGGGGACACTGTGAGGAGGGAACACTGTTAAGTGGGGACACTGTGAGGTTGGGACACTGAGGAGAGGACACTGTGAGGAGGGGACACTGTGAAGTGGGGACACTGTGAGGTGGGGACACTGAGCTGGGGACACTGTGAGGGGGCGACAGTGAGGTCAGGACACTGTGAGGAGGTGACACTGAGGTGGGGACACTGTGAGGAGGGGACAGTTTGGGGAGGGGACACTGGGGTGGGGACACTGTGAGGAGGTGACACTGAGGTGGGGACACTGTGATGAGGGGACACTGTGAAGTGGGGACAATATGAGGTGGGGAAACTGAGGAGGTGACACTGTGAGGAGTGGACACTGAGGTGGGCACTGTGAGGTGGGGACACTGTGAGGAAGGGAAAATGTGAGGAGGGGACACTGTGAAGTGGGGACACTGTGAGGTGGGGACACTGAGGAGTGGACACTGTGAGGAGGGGACACAGAGGTGGGGACACTGTGAGGAGGTGACACTGTGAGGAGTGGACACTGAGGAGCAGACACTGTGAGCAGGGGACACTGAGGTTGTGACACTGTGAGGAGGGGACACTGTGAGGTGGGGACACTGTGAAGTGGTGACACTGAGGTGCGGAACCTGAGGAGGGGACACTGTCAGGAGGAGACCCTGAGGTGGGGACACTGAGGTGGGGACACCGTGAGGTAGGGACACTGGGAGAAGGGGACACTGTGAGGTAGGGACACTGTGAAGTGGGGACACTGTGAGGTGGGGACACTGAGGAGGGGACACTGTGAGGAGGGGATACTGAGGTGGGGAAAATGTGAAGAGCGGACACTGTGAAGAGGGGACACTGAGGAGGGGCACTGTGAGTAGAGGACACTGAGGTTGGGACACTGTGAGGAGGGCACCCTGAGGGGGCACACTGAGGTGGGGACACGGAGGAGGGGACACTGTGAGGAGGGGACACTGAGGAGGGGAAAATGTGAGGTGGGGACACTGTGGGGAGGGGACCATGAGGAGGGGACACTGAGGAGGGGACACTGTGAGGTGGGACACTGAGGAGGGCACACTGAGGCGGGGACACTGTGAGGAGGGGACACTGATGAGGGGACACTGTGAGAAGGGGACACTGAGAAGGGGACACTGTGAGGTGAGGAAACTGAGGAGGGGACAATGATGAGGGGAGACTGTGAGGAGTGGACCATGAAGAGTGGACACTGAGGAGGGGACACTGTGAGGTGGGGACACTGTGAAGTGTGGAAACTGAGGTGGGGACACTGTGAAGTGGGGACAATGTTGGGTGGGGATACTGAAGAGGGAACACTGAGGTGGGGACACTGTGAGGAAGGGACACTGAGGAGGGGACACTGTGAGGAGGGGACACTGTGAGTTGGGGACACTGTGAAGTGTGGACACTGGGAGGTTGGGACACTGAGGAGGGGACACTGTGAGGCAGGAACACTTACGTGGGGACACTGTGAGGAGAGGACAGTGTGAGTAGGGGACACTGAGGAGGGGAAACTGTGGGGAGGGTACACTGAGGTGGGGACACTGTGAGGAGGGGACACTTTTATGTGGGGACAGTGTGAATTGTGGACACTTAGGTGGGGACACTGAGAGGGGACACTGTGAGGAGGCCGCACTGAGGTGGGGACACTGTGAGGAGGGGACACTGAGGTGGTGACACTGTGAGTAGTGGACACTGAGGTGGGGACAATGTGAGGTGGGGACACAGAGGTGGGGACACTGTGAGGTGTGGACACTGAGGTGGGGACACTTTGAGGTGGGGACACTTATGTGGGGACACTGTGATGATGGGACACAGAGTTTGGGACACTGTGAGGTGGGGACACTGAGGTGGGGACACTCTGAGGTGGGGTCACTGTGAGGAGGGGACACTGTGAGGTGGGGACTTTGTGAATTGGCGACAGTGTGAGGTGGGGACACTGAGGTGGGGACACTGTGAAGAGGGTACACAGAGGTGGGGACACTGAGGAGGATACACGGAGGAGGGGACACTGTGAGGAGGGGACACTCAGGAGGGGACACTGTGAGGAGGGGACCCTGAGGAGGGGGCACTAAGGAGGGGACACTGTGAGGTGGGGACACTGAGGAGGGCACACTGAGGCGGGGACACTGTGAGGAGGGGACACTGAGGAGGGGACAATGTGAGAAGGGGACACTGAGGATGGGACACTGTGAGGTTAGGACACTGTGAGGAGGGGACCATGAAGAGGGGACACTGAGGATGGTACACTGTAAGGTGGGGACACTGAGGAGGGGACACAGAGGAGGGGATACTGTGAGGAGAGGACACTGAGGAGGGGATCCTGTGATGTGGCTACATTGTGAGGAGTGGACACTGAGCGGGGACACTAAGGAGGGTTCACTGTGAGGAGGGGACACTGAGGTGGGGTCACCTTTTGGAGGGGACACTGAGGTGGGGACACTGTGAGGAGGGGACACTTAGGTAGGGACACTGTGAGGAGGGGACACTGAGGTGGGGACACAGTAAGGAGGGCACACTGAGGTGGGGACACTGTGAGGAGGGGACACTGATTTGGGGACACTGTGAGGAGGAGACAGTGTGAGGAGGGGACACTGAGGAGGGTACACTGTGAGGAGGGGACACTGTGGTGGGGACACTGTGAGGAGGGGACACTGTGGTGGGGACACTGTCAGGAGGGGACACTGTGAGGAGGGAACCCTGAGGTGAGGATACTGTGAGGTGTTGACACTGTGAGGAGGGAACACTGTGAGGTGGGGACAATGTGAAGTGGGGACACTGAGAGGTGTGGACACTGAGGAGGGGACACTGTGAGGAGGGGACACTGTGGTGGTGACACTGTGAGTAGTGCACACTGTTTAGTGGGGACGTTGTGATGTTGGGACACTGAGGATGGGACACTGTGAGGAGGGGACACTGAGGTGGGGACACTGTGAGGAGGGGACACTGTGAAGTGGGGACCCTGTGAGGTGGGGACACTGAGGAGGGGACACTGTGAGGAGGGGACACTGTGAGGAGGGGACACTGTGAGGTGGGGACACTGAGGAGGGAACACTGTTAGGAGGGGACACTGAGGTGGGGACACTGTGAGGACGGGACACTGTGAGAAGGGGACACTGAGGAGCGCACATTGTGAGGAGGGGACACTGAGGTGGGGACACTGTGAGGAGGGGACACTGTGAGGTGGGGACAATGTGAAGTGGGGACACTTAGGTGGGGACACTGAGGAGGGGACACTGTGAGGAAGGGACACTGAGGTGGGGACACTGTGAGGAGGGGACACTGAGGTGGGTACACTGTGAGGTGTGGACACAGAGGTGGGGACACTGTGAGGTGTGGACACTGAAGTGGGGAAACTGCGAGGTGGGACAATGTGAAGTGGGTACACATAGGTGTGGACATTGAGGAGGGTGCACTGTGAGGAGGCGACACTGAGGTGGGGACACTGTGAGGAGGGGACACTGAGGTGGGGACACTGTGAGGTGTGGACACTGATGTGGGGACACTGTGAGGATGGGAGACTTAGGTGGGGACACTGTGAGGAGGGGACACTGAGGTTGGGACACTGTGAGGTGGGTTCACTTTGAGGAGGGGACACTGTGAGGTGGGGACACTGTGAAGTGGCGACACTGTGAGGTGGTGACACTGAGGAGGGGACACTGTGAGCAGGGGACACTGAAGGGGGACACTGAGGAGGGGACACGGAGGAGGGGACACTGTGAGGAGGGGACACTGAGGAGGGGACAACGTGAGGTGGGGACACTGTGAGGAGGGGACCCTGAGGAGGGGACACTGTGGAGAGCACACTGAGGCGGGGACACTGTGAGACGGGGAAACTGAGGAGGGGACACTGTGAAGTGAGAAAACTGTGAGTAGGGGACAATGATGAGGGGACACTGTGAGGAGTGGACCCTGACGAGTGGACACTGAGGAGGGGACACTGTGAGGAGGGGACACTGAGGAGGGGTCACAGATGAGGGTATGCTGTGAGGAGAGGACACTGAGGAGGGGACCCTGGGGTGTGGTGACATTGTGAGGAGGGGACACTGAGGCGGGGACACTGTGAGGAGGGGAAACTGAAGTCGGGACACTGAGGTGGGGACACTGAGGTGGGAACACTGAGGTGGGGACGCTGAGGAGGGGACACTGTGAGGAGGGGACACTGATGAGGGGACACTGAAGTGGGGACACTGAGGTGGTGACGCTGAGGAGGGGACACTGTGAGGAGGGGACACTGAGGAGGGGACACTGAGGAGGGACACTGTGAGGAGGGGACACTGAGGAGGGGTCACTGCGGAGGGGATACTGTGAGGTGGGGACACTGTGAGGAGGGGACACTGAGGAGGGGACACTGTGACGAGTGGACACTGAGGAGGGGACACTGTGAGGTGGAGACACTGTGAGGAAGGGACAATGAGGTGGGGACACTGTGAGGAGGGGACACTGAGTTGGGGACATTGTGAGGAGGGGACACAATGAGGTGGGGACTCTGTGAGGTGGGGACACTGAGGTGGGGACACTGTGAGGAGGGGACACTGTGAGGAGGGGACAGTGTGAAAAGGGGACACTGGGAGGACGGGACCCTGAGGAGGGGACACTGAGGAGGGGACACTGTGAGGTGGGACGCTGAGGAGTGTACACTGTGAGGGGGGCACTGAGGAGGGGACACTTAGGAGGGGACACTGTGATGAGGGACACTGAGGAGGGGACACTGTGAGGATGGGACACTGTGAGGAGGGGACACTGTGAGGAGGGGACACTGTGACGAGTGGACACTGGGGAGGGGACACTGTGAGGTGGAGACACTGTGAGGAAGGGACACTGAGGTGGGGACACTGTGAGGAGGGGACACTGAGTTGGGGACATTGTGAGGAGGGGACACAATGAGGTGGGGACTCTGTGAGGTGGGGACACTGAGGTGGGGACACTGTGAGGAGGGGACACTGTGAGGAGGGGACAGTGTGAAAAGGGGACACTGGGAGGTGGGACCCTGAGGAGGGGACACTGAGGAGGGGACACTGTGAGGTGGGACGCTGAGGAGGGTACACTGTGAGGGGGGCACTGAGGAGGGGACACTTAGGAGGGGACACTGTGATGAGGGACACTGAGGAGGGTACACTGTGAGGATGGGACACTGTGAGGAGGGGACACTGTGAGGAGGGGACCCTGAAGAGGGGACACTGTTTAGCGGACACTGTGAGGGGGGACACTGAGGAGGGGACACTGTGAGGGGTGACACTGAGGAGGGGACACCTAGGAGGGGACACTGTGAGGGGGGACACTGAGGAGGGGACACTGTGAGGTGGGGTCACTGAGGAGGGGACACTGATGAGGGGACACTGAGGAGAGGACACTGTGTGGTGGGCACAATGTGAGGTGGGGACACTGAGGTGGGGAAACTGTGAGGAGGGGACACTGAGAGGAGGGGACACTGAGGAGAGGACACTGTGTGGTGGGGTTCTGTGTGGAGGGGACACTGAGGAGGGGACACTGTGAGGAGGCGTCAATGAGGAGGGGACAATGTGAGGTGGGGACACTGTGAGGAGGTGACACTGAGAAGCAGAGTCTATGTGGAGGGGACCCTGAGGAGGGGGCACTGAGGAGGGGACACTGTGAGGAGTGGACCGGGAGGAGGGCACACTGAAGCGGGGACACTGTGAGGAGGGGACACTGAGGAGGGGACACTGTGAGAAGGGGACACTGAGGAGGGCACACTGTGAGGTTAGGACACTGTGAGGAGGGGACACTGATGAGGGGACACTGTGAGGAGGGGACCCTGAGGAGTGGACACTGAGGAGGGGACACTGTGAGGAGGGGACACTGACGTGGGGACACTGTGGGTAGGGGACACTGTGAGTAGCGGACACTGAGGAGGGGACACAGTGAGGAGGTGACACTGAGGTGGGGACACTGTGAGGAGGGGACACTGAGGTGGGGTCACTGTGAGGAGGGGACACTGAGGAGGGGATACTGTGAGGAGTGGTCACTGAGGTGGGGACACTGTGAGGAGGGGACACTGAAGTGACACTGTTAGGAGGGGACACTGAGGTGGGGACACTGAGGAGGGGACACTGAGGTGGGGTCACTGTGAGGAGGGGACACTGAGGAGGGGACACTGTGAGGTGGGGACACTGTGAAGTGTGGACACTGAGGTGGGGACACTGTGAAGTGGGGACACTGTTGGGTGGGGATACTGAGGAGGGGACACTGAGGTGTGGAAACTGTGAGGAGGGGACACTGTGAGGTGGGAACACTGTGAAGTGGGGACACTGTGAGGTTGCGACACTGAGGAGGGGACACTGTGAGGAGGGGACACTTAGGTGGGGACACTGTGAGGAGGGGACACTGAGGTGGTGACACTGTGAGGAGGGGACACTGAGTTCGGGACACTGAGGAGGGGACACTGTGAGGAGGGGACACTGAGGACCCGACACAGAGGAGTGGACACTGAGAGGAGAAGACCCTGAGGAGGGGACACTGTGATGTGGGGACATTGTGAAGAGGGGACACTGAGGCGGGGACATGTTTAGGAGGGGAAACTGAGGTCGGGAAACTGAGGTGGGGACACTGAGGTGGGGACACTGAGGTTGGGATGCTGAGGAGGGGACACTCTGAGGATTTGACACTGATGAAGGGACACAGAGGTGGGGACACTGAGGTAGGGACCCTTAGGTGGTGACGCTGAGCAGGGGACACTGTGAGGAGGGGACACTGAGGAGGGGACACTGAGGAGGGGACACTGTGAGGAGGGGACACTGAGGAGGGAACACTGAGGTGGGGACACTGTGAGGAGGGGACACTGAGGAGGGGACACTGTGGAGGGGATACTGTGAGGAGGGGACACTGTGAGGAGTGGAAACTGAGGTGGGGACACTGTGAGGTGGGGACACTGTGAGGAGGGAACACTGACGTGGGGACACTGTGAGGAGGGGACACTGAGGATGGGACACTGTGATGTGGGGACACTGTGCGGAGGGGACACTGAGGTGGGGATGCTGTGAGGAGAGGACACTGAGGTGGGGATACTGTGAGGAGGGGACACTGTTGTGGGGATACTGTGAGGTGGGGACACTGATGTATGGACACTGTGAGGAGGGGACACTTTGAGGAGGGGACACTGTGAGGAGGGGACACTGTGAGAAGTGGAACCTGAGGAGGGGACACTGAGGAGGGGACACTGTGAGGAGGGACACTGAGGAGGGGACAATGTGAGTGGGGACACTGAGGAGGGGACACTGTTAGGAGGGGACACTGAGGTGCGGACACTGAGGAGGGGACACTGAGGAGGTGACACTGTGAAAGGGGACACTGTGGTGGGGACACTGATGTGGGGACACTGTGAGGAGGGGACACTGAGGAGGGGACACTGTGAGGAGGGGACCCTGAGGAGGGGACACTGGATGGACACTGTGAGGAGGGGACACTGAGGAGGGGACAATGAGGAGGTGATGCTGTGAGGAGGGGACACTGAGGAGTGGACACTGTGAGTTGGAGACATTGTGAGGAGGGGACACTGAGGAGGGGACCCTGAGGTGGGGACACTTAGGTGGGGACACTGAGGTGGGGACACTGCGGTGGGGACGTTGAGGAGGGGACACTGTGAGGAGGGGACACTGAGGTGTGGACACTGAGGAACGGACACTGAGGTGGGGACGCTGAGGAGGGGACACTGGGAGGAGGGGACACTGAGGAGGGGACACTGAGTTTAGGACACTGAGGTGGGGACACGGAGGAGGGGACACTGAGGAGGGGACACTGAGTTTGGGAAACTGAGGAGGGGACACTGTGAGGAGCGGACACTGAGGAGGGGACATTGTGAGGAGGGGACCCTGAGGAGGAGACACTGAGGAGGGGACACTGTGAGGAGGGGACACTGAGGAGGGGACACTGAGGAGGGGACAGTGTGAGGAGGGGAAACTGAGGTGGGGACACTGAAGTGGGGACACTGAGGAGGGGACACAGTGAGGAAGGGACGCTGAGGAGGGGACACTGAGTTGGGGACACTGAGGTGGGGTCCCTGAAGTGTGGATGCTGAGGAGGTGACACTGTGAGGAGGGGACACAGAGGAGGGGACACTGAGGAGGGGACACTGTGGGGAAGGGACACTGTGAGGAGGGACCCTGAGGAGGTGACACTGTGAGGTGGGGACACTGTAAGGATGGGACACTGAGGAGGGGACACTGTGAGGAGGGGACATTGAGGACGGAACACTGAGGCGGGGACACTGTGAGGAGGGGAAACTGAGGAGATGACACTGAGGGGGGACACTGTGAGGAGGGGACACTGTGAGGAGGGACACTGAGGAGGGGACTCTGTGAGGAGGGGACACTGAGGATGGGACACTGTAATGTGGGGACACTGTGAGGATGGGCCACTGAGGTGGGGACACTGTGAGGAGGGGACACTGAGGTGGGGACAGTGTGAGGAGGTGACACTGTGAGGTGGGGACACTGTGAGTTGGGGACACTGAGGTGGGGACACTGTGAGGAGGGGACTCTGTGAGGAGGGGACACTGTGAGGAGGGGACCCTGAAGAGGGGACACTGAGGAGGGGACACTGACGAGGGGACACTGTGAGGTGGGGACACTGTGAGGTGGGGACACTGAGGTGGGGACATTGTGAGGTGGGGACAATGTGAGGTTGGGACACTGAGGTGGGGACACTGTGAGGAGGGGACACTGTGAGGAGGGGACACTGTGAGGAAGGGACCCTGAGGAGGGGACACTGAGGAGGGTACACTGTGAGGAGGGGACACTGAGGTGCGGACACTGAGGAGGGGACACTGTGAGTTGGGGACACTGTGAGGAGGGGACACTGTGAGGTGGGGACCCTAAGGAGTGGACCCTGAGTAGGGGACACTGTGAGGAGGGACACTGAGGAGGGGACACTGTGAGGGGGGACACTGAGGAGGGGACACTGAGGAGGGGACACTGTGAGGGGGGACACTGAGGAGGGGACACTGTGAGAAGGACTCTGTGATGAGGGGACACTGTGAGGGGGGCCTGGAAGAGGAGGCACTGATGACGGGACACTGTGAGGGGGGACACTGATGAGGGGTCACTGTGAGGGGGGACACTGAGGAGGAGACACTGAGGAGGGGACACAGTGGGGGGGACACTGAGGAGGGGACACTGTGATGGGAGACGCTGATGAGGGGACACTGAGGAGGTGACACTGTGAGGTGGCGTTACTGAAGAGGGGACACTGAGGAGGGGACACTGTGAGGGGGACACTGAGGAGGGGACACTGTGAGGTGGGACACTGAGGAGTGGACACTGAGGAGGGGACACTGTGAGTTGGGAACACTGTGAAGTGGGGACACTGAGGTGGGGACACTGTGAGGAGGGGACACTGTGAGTAGGAGACACTGTGAGGAGGGGACCCTGAGTAGGGGACACTGAGGTGGGGACACTGAAGAGGGGACCCTGTGAGGTGGGGACACTGAGGAGGGGACACTGAGGAGGGGACACTGTGTGGGGGGACACTGATGAGGGGAAACTGAGGAGTGGACACTGACGAGGGGACACTGTGTGGTGGGGACACTGTGAGGTGGGGACACTGAGGTGGGGACATTGTGAGGAGGGGGCACTGAGATAAGGGGACACTGAGGAAAGGGCACTGTGAGGTGGGGACCCTGTGAGGAGGGGACACTGAGAGGGGACACTGAGGAGGGGACATTGTGAGGAGGGACACTGAGGAGGGGACACTGAGGAGGGGACACTGTGAGGTGGGGACACTGTGAGGAAGGGACACTGAGGAGGGGACACTGTGAGGAGGGGACACTGATTTGGGCACACTGTGAGGAGGGCACACTGTGAGGAGGGCACACTGTGAGGAGGGGACACTGAGGAGGGGACACTGTGAGGAGGGGACACTGTGAGGAGGGGAAAGTGAGGTGGGGACACTTTGAGGAGGGGACACTGTGAGGTGGGGACACTGTGAGGAGGGGACACTGAGGAATGGACACTGTGAGTAGGGGACAGTGTGAGGAGGGGACACTGAGGAGGGGACACTGTGAGGAGGGGACACTGAGGAGGGGACACTGTGAGGAGGGGACCCTGAAGACGGGACCCTGAGGAGGGGACACTGTGAGGAGGGGACACTGAGGAGGGGACACTGTGAGTTGGTGACACTGTGAGGTTGGGACACTGAGGTGGGGACACTGTGAGGAGGAGACACTGATGTGGGGACACTGTGAGGTGGGGACACTGTGAGGAGTCAACCCTGAGGTGGGGAAACTGTGAGGAGGCGACCCTGAGGAGGGGACACTGAGGAGGGGACACTGTGAGGTTGGGACACTGTGAGGAGGGCACACTGAGGTGTGGACACTATGAGGAGGGGACACTGAGGTGGGGACACTGTGAAGAGGTGACACTGTGAGGTGGGGACACTGTGAGTTGGGGACACTGTGAGGAGGGGACCCTGAAGAGGGGACACTGAGGAGGGGACACTGTGAGGAGGGGACACTGACGAGGGGACACTGTGATGTGGGGACACTGTGAGGTGGGGACACTGTGAGGAGGGGACACTGAGGAGGGGACACTGTGAGTGGGGACATTGAGGAGGGGACACTGTGAGGAGGGGACACTGTGAGGAGGGGACACTGTGAGGGGGGACACTGAGGAGGGGACACTGTGCAGGGGGGACACTGAGGTGGGGACACTGAGGTGGGGACACTGAGGTGGGGACACTGAGGTGGGGACGCTGTCGAGGGGACACTGTGGAGGGCCTTGAGGAGGGGACACTGTGAGGGGGACATTGAGAGGGACACTGTGAGGAGGGGACACTGTGAGGGGGGACACTGAGGTGGGGACACTGAGGTGGGGACACTGAGGTGGGGACGCTGTCGAGGGGACACTGTGAGGAGGGGACACTGACGCGGGGACACTCAGGTGGGGACACTGGGGTGGGGACAGTGATGTGGGGACGCTGAGTAGGGGACACTTTGAGGAGGGGACACTAAGGTGGGGACACTGATGTGGGGACACTGAGGTGGAGACAGTGAGGTTGGGACGCTGAGGAGGGGACACTGAGGAGGGGACACTGAGGTGTGGACACTGAGGTGGGGACACTGAGGTGGGGACACTGTGACGAGGGGACACTGAGGAGGGGACACTGTGAGGTGGGGACACTGTGAGTAGGGGACACTGAGGAGCGGACACTGTGAGGAGGGGACACTGAGGAGGGGACACTGTGAGGAGGAACGCTGAGGAGGGGACACTGAGGCGGGGACACTGTGAGGAGGGGACAGTGAGGAGGGGACACTGTGAGAAGGGGACACTGAGGAGGGGACACTGTGAGGTGAGGACTCTGTGAGGAGGGGACCCTGATGAGGGGACACTGTGAGGAGGGGACCCTGAGGAGGAGACACTGAGGAGGGGACACTGTGAGGAGGGGACACTGAGGAGGGGACACTGCGATGTGGGGACATTGTGAGGGGTTGACACTGAGGCGGGGACACTGTGAGGAGGGGACACTGAGGTGGGGACACTGAGGTGGGGATGCTGAGGAAGGGACACTGTGAGGAGGGTACACTGAGGAGGGGACACTGAGGCGGGGACACTGTGAGGCGGGGACACTAAGGAGGGGACACTGAGGATTGGACACTGTGAGGAGGGGACACTGAGGTGGGGACACTGAGGAGGGGACACTGAGGAGGGACACTGAGGAGGGGACACTGTGAGGTGGGGATACTGAGCAGGGGACACTGAGGAGGGGACACTGTGAGGTGGGGACACTGAGGTGGGGACACTGTGAGGAGAGGTCTCTAGGTGGGGACACTGAGGTGCGGACACTGAGGAGGCGACACTGCCCCCGGGAACCATTGTGGGGACTGTGACCCCTGTGTTTGGGGAGGAGCGGTGCACACCATCTTTGAGTTTGTCATGTCACTTGCCTCTGGTAGGGCGTGTGGCTGAGGGGCAGCGAGAGGTCCCCGAGCCCTGCGGGGGGGTGTGTGCCGACGGTGTCCAGTGCGGTGAGGGTATGTGTTTAGAAGGGAGAGGCAGTGCGTCGTTTTGAAGGGAGAGAAACACCCCATGTCCTGTTACGGCCGTCGCTGATTCAGGTAAGTATCCTCAGTGGATTCTAAAAGCAGCGGTGGGAAACAGGATATTTACAAAGTCTGGAGGTATCTCCCCACAAGATGTTTATTAATTACAAAAATAAGGGAAATCAGCAGACACTACATTCACCAAGTGACCAGAGTTAGCATCACCAATAGTGGGACAAATCGACTTTACCTGCCTCAGTGATAGAAATCACAGAGAAGGACAAGACAGCATCTCCGTTATAACCCTGTCTACAAGGCATGGTCCGCATTCAAACAGGAACCGCCAGAAAACCCAAATTCACGGGCATTCTACAAAATATCTGGCCTGTGCTCAGAAAGCAAAGAAAGAAAATAACCAAAAAAACCCAACCTGAGGACCTGTTTCTGATGAAAGCAGACTAAAGGTTCTCAGTAAGGTCATGAGCCACTCTTTTTTTTTTCTCTTTTGCCATAAAGGACACTATTGACAGAACCTAAATCACGTCCTTTGATTAGAAATAGTACGCCAATGTTAATTTCCTGATGTTGGTATTCTGGCTTAACTACCAGAGTTTGCTTGTTTTTAGGAAATACACTCTGAAGTATTTGAGAATAAAAAGAAAAAAGAGTAAATGTCATGTCTGTAACAAATGATTCAAGATAAACACTAAAACTGTATTTACAGAGAGAGAATGATAATGCAAATGTAGAAAAATATTAATTTTGGGGCAGTCTGGGCGAAAGGTACACCAGGAGTCCTCATATTTTCCTTGTGACTTTTCTGTAAGTCTGAGATTACTTCAAAATATAAAAGCATTTTTTTAAATTCATAAAAACTCTTTCCAGAAATTTTGGGAATTTCCTGAGTTCCTCAATTCCCTAATAAATTCCAGCTTCTGACTGAATGCCAATGGATGTTACATTACAGACACACATAAATCCCTAAAATAGAATAACCAGAAGGGGAGATCCATTATTTAATAAATGTTCCTCTGAGAATTTACAAATCTTTTCATTCATACTGAGTTCATTAAGCAGCAGCAAATTCTATTTTCCGTGCTCTGCCTTTTGGCAGAAGAACTTTGCTTGCAAATGACATTTTACATAGCTTGTCTTCATATGAAACTAACCCTGCCTGAGGCCAGTAGCCTCTAATGCATTTTCCTCGGTACGGAAGGGAGTCTCTGCCGGGTGGTGGGTTCTCTGCTCTCCTGGGAACCCGAGAGCCCAGGCTGAAAGTGCTTCTGGCAAAGGGATGCTCCTGTCCTCCTAAACTGTTTTAGGCAAGATGCAATTCATATACTGATTTTGTTTAAATCAAATTATTTACTACTTCATTTGAATATAGAAAGAACTATTGCGAACCAGGATTCTCAGTTGGGTGGCAGACCTGTAAATCATTCTTCATTTTTGATGCCCAATGTGTTATTTAAGAGGAATTTTTCTAAGTGATGCACATACACAGAAGAAATGTGTATATTTCAGTCCGTGCGGACTGACACAATAACCACTCTTAGGGGGATGTCATCAAGTTGCAAAATAGAAGGGAAGGAGATGACTGGTTTGAGCAGGAGGTGCTGGCCAGGCCCTGAAAGTTTGGCAGCTTATTTCCCAGAAAGCTCACTCATTTATAGTCTCATTTATGGCAGGGAGAAACAGTCATCCAGAATTCAGATGTCCCCACTTGGTGACTAGCACCTATGGGCCCCTGCTCAAGCCACACTGTCCTTGGACATCATTTTTCTCATCTGCATACTGCAGTGATTAGATCAGACATTTATACTTCACTTACAACATCTTTCAGTACCACACTTCACGGAGTCCCCTTAAGTGACTTGAACAAAAAGCAATTCTGGAAAAATTGTGCCATAGTCTCTGAATGTCCCACACCCCCAGGCTAACACCAACAGAGAAGACGCCTATAAGGCTCAAAACATAAGCTGATGAAGACACATGGTCAACAGGCACAGGTCCTGAGTGCCGCCAGCATGTGAGGGGGATGGAATGAAGACGCCATGTGGTGTCTGATAGCGAACCTCACATCAGCATGGTGGATGCTGGTGGACAGGCCCCAGCGCAGCTAGAAGGATGTCACTGACAGTGGCCAGGACTGCTGTGTGTCGTGGTCATAAAGGGCAGACTAACTTGTAGCCACCAATGTTCCTGTTTGCATATCCCTTATGGACAGGGTACCCCTGCACCATCCTCACACCAGTGGTCACTGACGTCAGGGGGACAAGAGCATCCAGGGCCTCCTGATGGACGGGCACCACACCCTCTGGAGTCCTGCCAGGGAGACTGAGCCCTGGGGCAAGCCAACCTCTGGGTCCAGCGGGTAACTTGTGGGAAGCAGCCGGGACACCTGTGCCATCAGCAGAATGCACACGAAGCTCCAGTGGCCTCAGTCGTGCTCGTTCAGTGACAGATTGAAAGGAAAACAAAGGGATGGAGGACAATCAACAGACAAACACAGTGCCCAGGGTGCCTAACTTGTGATATAACTATGAAGAAATGTAAGGCAGTGACTACTATAAAATTTGGGGGGCTAGTTACATCTGGGGGAGAGAATGAGCTCAGATTCTAGGTGCTTCTGAGGTGCTGGCAAAACTGTTCCCTGTCCTGGGTGGTTCCAAGTGCGTTCAGCACCAACCTCCCCAAGCCCTGCACCCTGCCGTGCCTCACCCGGCACGCCCGCCCAGGTCTGAGTGCACGCCTCCTCGAAGCCCAGTCAGACCGTGTAGGCGGGGCTTGACCCGGCAGCTAGTAGGTTGTCTAGTTCTTTCAGTTGCTCCTGGAGCATGAAAGCCCATGTGGAATCCCTGAGAAAAAAAGGACATTTTTGTTGGCTTAAGCGTGGGTAGAAATCTAATAGTTTGCTCACATTCAGGCCACACTAAAACATAGCAACTGAGAAAGATTCTTTGAGAACCTTGTGTTCATGGGCACACGTAAAGGAAATAGTAGTTTTCAAAGAAGGCATTTTCACCACTCCGGCCCACATTTCACTAATGTACTGAAATTGAAAATGACATGAGCATTTCTTATGTCTTGTACTTTTCTTTAGGCAAGGGAAACACTTCAGTTTTGTCATAAAATTAGAGCCGTGCAGCCTGACTGGGTCCCCGTGACATCTTCTGACCCGGAACGGGACCGCCAACCATTTCATCCCACTGGTGCTCGGGCTCTGAGCGAGGGCGAGGGAAAGCTGGGCAAGCGGGATGGATGAGCTGGGGCCAGGCCGGAGAGAGGAGCACGTCTGTCCCTTAGGAATACTCCGAACACTTGCCTCCTGCTGAAAAGATAAGTGACGCCATGGCTGCACAGACCCCCGGTGAAGAATCACAGGACGCGCCCCCACATGCGGTGCAGCCCAGACCTCCAAGCCAAGTGGCTCTGTGGACACCCAGAGGTCTGGGCATAGGAAGGAAGCCAGGCCCCTGGCTTGGTCACTTCGAGCTTCTCAGACAAAATACCACAGCCTGGGTGTTTTAAACATCTGTTTCCCATAGTTCTGGAGGCTGTCCGCACAAATCAGGGTGCCAGGTGGAGTCTTGGTGAGGGCGCTCTGCCTGGTGACAGATGGCAGTCTTCTTGCTGCGTCTTCACGTGGCAGAGAGCAAGTGAGCTCCGGGCTCTCTTTGAGGCACTGATCTCATCATGGGGGCTCCACTCTCATGGGCTCACTGAAACCTAATCGCATCCAAATACCATCACACTGGAAACTGGGGCTTCAGTGTGTGGATTGGGTGGGAGGGACACGAACATTCACTCCTTAACAGCTGCACAGTTTCAAAGATCTTCAGAGAAGGTCTAGTAAGTCCATATCCTTAATGAAAACTCACTTGCTATGAAATAGTCCTTGTGAGAAAGCAGTCCTTCAGTCTATACTACAAACCACCACATAGATCTACATTTAAATATATAGAAAGAGATACAAACATCTAATTATAAAATAATTCAGTCACAGGAATGGGAGTATAGCATAGGGAATATAGGTCACAATATTGTAATATCTTTGGTGATAGATGGTAACTGCACTTACCAGGGTGAGCATTTAATAATGTGTATAACTGATGAATCAGTAAGTTGTTCATCTGAAGCTAATATAATTGTATATAAACTACATTCCAACTTAAATAGTTCAAAAGAAGCTTAATTAATTCCTTTTCTTGGATAACATAAATTGTTTAAAAAATAAATTTATGAGGAGGAAAATAAAAATCACTCGAAAGCCCTTAGTTCCGAGAGAACCATCATTGCCATTTGGTGAACAGACACTTTCCTAGATATCTGCTCACGTGCATGTCTGTATGTGTCTACACACAAGGTTTACATAAAAGGTGCACGGTAAACATGATCTTTACCCTGTTTTATACTGACTTTCCAACTCAAAACTTTCCTCACCACCAAACACGGACACCGTCCTCATGGGGGCCACGTAGCCCACGGCACGTCTGGGTGCTGGTTTGTGCAAACACCAGCCCCTCCTGCGGGGAGTGTCTACATCGGTCCTGCTGCAATGGGGCCATAAGGGGCCCTGATCCTGTCTGGCACTCTCCTGCCCAGGAGCCCTGGAATCAAGAGAGAATGGAGCGCACTCAGCAATTTGCCCTCCAGAGAAGCTGCAGTCTTTTTCATTCTCACCAGCTCCAGGAGGCTGTGCCCCTCTCCATGTGCCCTGTCAGCTGCAGATTTAGTCATCTTTGTGACCTTACCTGGTCTGGTTCTTCAAACTCCCTACTGCTTTGGTTTACATACATTTTTGCAAGTAGGCTGACCACTTTTTCATAGATTTGTTGGCTAACCAGACTTAGTTAACAACAAGCATAAAGCACACAGGTTATTCTTATAGAGAAGATGCTTCATAGGAAATAGATAGTTATCAACTGGAGACTCTTGAAAACTAAGCTCTGAACTAAAACAAATCATGAATTTACCCAAAGTGTTAAGTGATTTCAAGTCAGGTATGTACAATGAGTATCCATACATGCTCAGCGTCATCTGGCTTTTTAAGTGGCAGATGCTCTTGGCCCGTTGTCCAGCCCCAGTTACTTGGCCTGCAAAAGGCAGGAAATGGCAAGTGCTGGCGCCTCTGTTCATAGAGGCTGGGGTTTTAGCGCTGGCCACAACTGGGTAGAAACCTGAAACTACCCCCTACTAACTAGCATCAAATCCCTCTCCTTTTCTCCTAAAAGTGTGTGTGTGTGTGTGTGTGTGTGTGCGTGTGCGTGTGTGCGTGTGCGTGTAGTACCCTTCACGCCGACCATATCTATTTTTCCATGTGACTTTTCTCCTAGACAGGAAGGGAGAGGGTTGGTGACCCCACTTCCCAAAAGAGGAAACAATAGCCTTAGCAGATGAATGAGTGGACAGGGTCTGACATCTACAGGTTGGATGACCCCCACCCAGCTCTCCCTGCTACTCTGTGCTCTCAGCAAAAACCAGATGTGACTGTAACAGTTCTTTTGCCGTCTGCACCTGACAGCCAGGGAGGCCAGCCCTGGGGACAGCCACCCCCAGGCCTACAGCCAATGCCCGCCCGAGCCACAGGCCGGGGGCAGCCCCCAATCCTGCTGCTGGCCCAGGGCCCCTCCAGGTTCCTCACCTGCCGGAGGATTCTGTGAAGCCTAAAACTACGTGCATTCTTGAGAAACCAAGATTGAAGGGAAAGTTGGAAAGTGCATTCTTTCAGCCAATAGAGGGATAGCTGCTCAATAAATGTAAATTAAATATACAGTTAAGTAAATTGTCTCCCAAAGGTCCTGAAACCATTAGTCAGCCTTCCCACTCAATGAAGACACATTTGATGGCAGAAATTAACTATGCAATCAGCTGCCTATCAGAAAATATTTGCCAAAAGTATATATTTATTTATATATATTTAAATTTACATTTGTCACATTTATTCATGTTTATTCAACTATATGTTTTCATATATGTTTATTCATATAGTTTTCATATGGATTTATTCATATAGATATATGAAGCACATAAGATGCACCCTTCTTTTAAGGAGCTCATAACCCAGGTGGGAAGAAAAATCCTCCCATGGGAAAGCCACCACCACACATGGCATGAATATCTGTACCTCTAGGTCAGGGGTGACTCCTGCTTCAAGAAGAAACTAGTTCTTTGCTGAGCATTGGTTCTAACTTTCTGTTAGAAATTCTGAAAACATCCTCTGTTAATGGATTCCCGCAACTACCTTGTGACTGATAATAACACTGCCCTCAACAGATAAGAAATGAAGGATCTGTGAATAAAAAAGACTTCGACTGAGATAAACTGTCACTGATGTAGTAGGCTTTAAATCAGTGATCCATGAATCAGGCAGATGCAATCCAGGTGATGAGTTGAACAATCAGAGGGGTTTTGGAGACCAGAGAAAGCAAGAGCAAGGAAGTTATCCTGAGTATTTTCTGATTGGTTAAAACAGGGTTACTTTCCTCATCTGGAGCAAAGGAAGGTCTTCAGGCTGAATCCCCTAGGCTATGATGAGCAGGCAAGCGCTGATTGGTTGACCCTGGATCTCCTTTTCTGGGAGAGCCAAGCATAGAAACATAGTTAAGTTTTGATTTGCTGATTGGGGCCTAGCATGAGCAATTCCATCTTGAGCCTGAACTGGTTATCTAATAGAATAAAAATTCCTCTTTCATTGCACATCAGAGAGTGGGGGGGTGGGGGGGTACGGCTGTGAGCTTGGGATGATGGTCTGGCATCCTGGATGTTCTTCCTTTCACATCAGAAACTCAAGTGCTAAATTAACTGTATAGCATTGTCTTGAATCTGGGAAAGAAAGCATTCTTTTCGTTTAATTTTTGCAACTACAGAAGCACTCAGCCGTAGTATAAGTGTGTGGAGAGAGCATGCCCCAGCACACCCCATGAGGGCTTTAAAAGATGGCATCTCACAGGGATCCACGTTGGACCAGAGAGGGATGTTCTGTTGCAAGGGGTGGTGGTTGAGGGGAAACCAGCCCCCTTGCACCTCTGTGTCCTCCCTTTTTGTGCAGGAAGGGACCCCCCCACACACACCACCTCAGCCAAAAAACAAGTGTGCATTAACCCCTTTACTTTTCTGTTTCTTCACTGGATTAAATTTAGCCATTATGCCATAAAGCTGAAAAGCACAAGTCAGAAATCCAAGAATAATCCAATACTGGGTGATGTATAGGTGGGAGGAAAGGAAGCTAAAAATAACAGATGCATGAAAACACTTGGCTTCATAAAACACACAAATATATGCAAGTCTATGAGAACAGAGTGTTTGAAATACTTAGCTTTCAGGGCTAAGAGAACTTCAACGACACGCTTCATAATTAAAGACATTCAGCTCTGTTGGGTGGGCAAAAATAGGTCTTACTTTTATAGTAGAAAAAAATTGACACAGGATGACTGATGTCTGGGCAGTTGCCTGCAATCCTTAGGATGTTTTCTTTCTTTCCTTTGAAGGATATGTTTTGGCACAAGTGCATCCCTCCTCCTCCGCAGGTCTGAGCCTTTCCTCCTTCAGCCCCGCTGCACGCTAGGTTGTCTGGTGCAGGTTTTGGGGTCTGGGAACTTCCCCTTCTCCTCTGCCAGACAGCCTTCCACAGTCCCTCCTCCTTGTCCTGCTGCATCTCCAGCCCCAAGTCCTGGCCCTCCACCATCCTTGTCATATAAGGCAGCCTGTCTCTTTGATCTGAAGGTCCACCTTCGCTGTCAGCGTTTCTTGAACCTTTTATAAGTTCCTTTTCTAAGTCGTATCCAGCCATGTCCTGTTTATCTGTTGATCCCACCCAGCCGACCTGACACCTCCAGGGGCAGGCACCCTGGTCTATACACTGCTCCTGTACCTGAAGGTTTGGGGATTCTGGACTTCTCTCTTCACTGGGCTTTGTTACAAGGGCTGCAAAAAACCCTTAAAGGTTCTTCTGTCTTCTCTCCTGAGTCTCCTGATGCTATTTCCAGTTTTGCCAAATATGTTTGAAAGAAGGTAGTGTTTAAGACCCTGAAAATACTCAAAAGCAGATTCCATAAAGTCCTATTCATTCTCCTGCCCCTGGTCCCGAGTCCTCTGTCCCCTTAGTGGAGCTGGCGTTGGAATTCTGGAGCTGTGCAGGGTCCCTGCCCTCTTCCTGGGCAGATGGCCCCAGTCTACGTGCTCTCCCCAGGCCCCAGAAGCACACCGAGGTGCTCAGAGGCAAGAGCAGATCTTCGCAGAGCTCTGCATCGACATGCAGAGCATTCCCAGGGGAATGTTCCTTTCATATGCTCCTCTTCCTACTCTTCTGTCAACGCCTGCTTGCTTCTTTGCCAACCTGATCTGCGCTGTATGTTGGAAGCCACGTCCCCCAGGTCTTGCTTCAGGTCACCATCGTCTATGTGTTCTCAGCTCCTGGCTCAGCCCGTGAAGTCAGCCGCACACTCCTGCCAGGATCTCTGGGCTCTTCCCAGAACAGGGCACTTCTTCAGAAACCTGGGCTCTCCTCTCATGTCTGTACATTTACCGCCTGCTGCATACACTTGGCCATTTTTCTCTCTCTCTCTCTTGCTGTACAGCCTCAAGAACCCCAAATTTCTTTAGAATGCTTCCTTTCATCTTTCTCACATAATCAGCTTGTTATTACATCTTTTTCTGCCTTAAGAGCTCCATCAAATTATCCAGACCAGATTTCAGAGTGTTACTCTCTCCTCTGCTCTGTTGGTTTGGAGGAAATTGATCTGTTTCTCATCTCATTATTTCTTGTAAATTGTGGCAGAATCCTTCAAGGGCTTTTGTTTCCCAATCAGACATTATCTAATTGGAACCGTCCATGTAGGTGTCTTTCAGAAAATGGGTAGAATTCTTTCTCTCGAGTCTCTTTGGATGAACTACACTCCAGCTTCAAGGAGGACAGCATCATGTCTGCAGAATGAAGAGGTGCATACAGGTCATGCACCTCCTTTTGCACGGAGCACTCCGTGTTTGGGGATTCCCATTCCTCCACTGTGGCAGAGTTTTGGTCTCATCCGTAATCCTCAGAGCAACCAGTCCTGCCCCAGGCCCACTTCCCTGGGATTCCTACTGTAGCTTCCCCATGTGCATTACTTGATCCTTACAGAATTGAATAATTATATTGCATTGAGAAGAGAGAGAGCCTTCTCTTTGGGTAATTCTTTCTACCAGAGACTTCTTTTCCTATTCATCAGATTTCTTGAAGAATAACATTGCCTCTCCAGAAGAATTCACCTACTTAGCTTTGTCTTGCCTCTGCTCAGCAAGCTTGCTGGCTGTGTGTGTCCTGACCCAGGCCCGGTACTCTTCGAGCCTCTTCTTGAGCTTGTAGGTGGCACATATGTCCACAGGTGTCCTTGTTTACCACCACCTTGTTTTGAATCAACTTGCAACCAAATGAAACCAAGAGAGAGTCCCCACTACATCTGGATCTGGGATGGGCAGTTGTAGTTACAACAGTTTGGGTATTTTTGAAATAATAAATTTCACTCTCCCCAGGCCCCTGTAAATCCCTAGGTGACAAGAGCACCGGGAGCATCTCTTGTTCTACTGTGTGGCCCTGGACCCCATCCCTGACACAGGGCTCCCCAGGCCCCTGTAAATCCCTAGCTGACAAGAACACCGGGAGCATCTTTTGTTCTGAGGCGACTCTGAGTGGCTCCTGGAAAGGGGCAGGTCACCAGAAAGACCAGGACATGATTAGAATTGGGGATTTTCATCCCTCCGCCCATTTCTCCAGAGAGGGGAGAGAGGCTGGAAGTGAGCTAATAATTGATCATGCCTACATGAGGAGGCCTGCATGAATTCCCCCAAGCAGGGTTTTCAGGAAGCTTTCAGGCGGGTGAACACACCCACATACTGGGAGGGTGACTCCCTCCACCTCCACGGGGACAGAATCCCTGCCCGTGGGACCCTCCCAGACCTCACCCTGTGTATCTCTTCATCTGGCTGTTCACCTGTATGCTTTATCGTGTCCTTTAACAAACTGGTAAATAAAAATAAACATTTCCCTGAATTCTGTGAGCCATTCCAGCAAATCAATCAAACCTGAGGAGATGGTCATGGGAACCTGTGATTTATAGCCAAATGGGACAGAAGTGGGTACGCTGGGGACCTGCCCCTTACAATGGGCATCTGGACGGGAGGGGAGCAGTCTTGTGGGACTTAGCTCTTCACCTGGGGGATCTGATGCTTTCTCCAGCAGATAATGTCACAATTGAATAAAATGGTAGGACACCCAGCTGGTGTTGGCTAGTGGCTTGTTGGTTTGGGGGTAAAAGACAGGTTGGCTTTTCCCTGAAGAGCATCCAAGCAAACCCTAAATAAAGAAGCTGCATGTAGGGTCTCGGAAGCATGCCGTCCCTTTCCATTACTCCTGTGATGAGGGCGCTGGCCCCTTGGCCCAGCAGCTCAGTGATGGCTTCTATTACCCGCTTCCTCCCCTCCATCCCTCTGCGTGTCTTCAGATCCTGCTAAACCCAGCAGGCTGAGTGGGGAAGCCGGTACCTTCAGGACCTCAACACCGCTCCCTGCTGCCGCTGTGGGCCTGGTGAAGGCAGCACGACACTTAGAGGGGCTCCTTCTCATTGACAGCGGTGCTACCTGTCGTGACCCCCATCAGGGGGCCTTCTGCACTGAGGCGAACACTTGCACCTCTGCACCCACCTACAGATTATCATCCCAAAGTGCCCCAAACACAGCCAGCCAAAGGGGGGCCCCACAGGCAGGTCCAGTAAAGGGGCCCTGACCAGGGAACCCTGCTGGCCTGAGCCTTCTCTTCTCCACAGTCAGTGAAGAGAAAAAATACCCAAGACTTCCTGGGTCACTCCTCCCACATTCTGAGAAAATCGTACTAATTTCCCTGCACCAGCTCTCCAGGTGCAAAGGTTGTGCCATTGGAACAACTCCTGCATGATGCCACTGTGCTCGTGGGCACAGGAGGGGGAGCGCGGCCAGCCGCCTGGGTGTGTCCACACCACCTGAGACCCGAGGGCCCAGAGGAGGGCACGGTGAGTCTTCCAGCCACTCTTAAGGAGACTGAGAAAGCCCCTCTCTGCACTCTGAGAATTTTATCAGGGCAAATGTCAAATGCTTCCCTTGTCAATTAATGCGCCCATTTTCCCTCTTTAGCCTGATGGTATGGCGGGTTACGATGACTGATTGTCAAGTACTGAACCCTTACCTAATGAGTAAGTTCCACCTAGTCAAGGCTCATTATTCTTTTCGTACGTTGTTGGATTGTACTTGCTTGTATTTTGTTGTGGTTTTTTACATCTAAGTTCATGATAGATATTAGTGGGTGGTTTTCTTTTTTCTTTCTCTTTTTGTTTCCTCTTTTGTCTGGCTTTGGTATCCTGGTAATACAGCTTCCTAAATTTAGTTGGGAAGTGTTCCCTTCTCTTCTGTTTTTTGGAAGAAACTAAAATTGGTGTCACCTTGACTTGGGATGTTTGATAAAATTCTCCAGTGAAACTGTTCTCAGGCCGGAGATTCCTTTCTTGATGAGCTTTTAATTACGAGCTTGACTTTTCTAGTAGTTAACTTTCTAAACAGCTACAGCATGTGATATATTCTGACTACCTTTACTCCTGACACACTTTCCCCCTACACCTTCATCCTCTGATTCATGGCCTTTCCCAGCGGATTCTAGCAACTAGCGCACAGTGAAAAAATATATAAGCCACCTCAAATCTTCCTTGAAATGAAGTAGAAGGTATGGGGAAAATAAATATTATAAAAAGATAGCATCTAGTCCAAATTCTACCATCTACAGTTAGCTGAAAGAGCAATAAAAACCCATGTTGAAGCCGGCCAGTTTGAAGAGGCTGGCTCACTGTCTCCTTCCTGGCTGTAAATTATCTCAAGGACCCCAAAAGAGGGTCTGTTTTGGGAGACTTCTAAAGAAGGGCCACCAGTCTGAATGACCTGGAAGAGGTATAGCACAATTTTCAAAAGTATTTCTAACAAAAATTCCAGGTACCGACTAGTGGCCCCTCTGCGAGGGCCAAGGCCCACCCAGCTGCCTGAGAGCCCAGGCGGCTGAAGCTCAGGGGCGCCACCCAGGGAAGGAGAGGGGTCACAGGAGGCACAGAACACTGCCCCACGGCCCTGTCCGTACTATAGATCCCCTCTTGGAGTCCCAGGAGGCGGTGCACAAAGCGGGAAGGTTCTCCCACGTGTGCCCGGGGCCTGGGTCTCCGCAAGGTGCCGGCTGCTGCTGCAGAAGCCCCGCTCGCCTCAGAGCCTTTCTTTGTCACCTGCTTTGTTCAGAGCTCCAAATCAAGAGCTCCTTAGGAATTCACATCGGACCATCTGGAAAAGAGGCCCTTTATCCCTGTGGAATCATCTGTTCTGTTCACCCCACAAGGTGGAGAGACGCCCTCACTGAGCCAAATGCTTCCAAAGGCCGTGGGGCCTGGAGCTCACAGCTACCTCAGGGTTAGACTCCACATCTTGCTTTCAACTTCCACATGAGCTTTTAAAAGGCGGTGGGTGGTTGTGTTCGGGGCGGGCTTAGAGTGGGGGTGTCTTTCCTTTTCTTCCTCATTGGCTTCTCCAGCTCCCATTTCCTGCAGGCGCTGACAGCCCCTCCCCATCATTCCTGCTGCCTAAAAGGCCTGGAGCAGAGCGTGGGGAGAGAGGAAGGTGGCAGTCAAAGCTGAGGGAACGGAGAGTGGAAACCTGAGCAGGCGCAGCGTGCCCCTCCGCACACTCGCGCCAGAGTCTGAGGCCCTGCCCCTTGTCCAAGTCCCTCTCACACAGGCTCTCCTTTGCCTCTCTTTCCCTGGTCCCAAGTTGCCAGGAACTTCTGTACCCAGGCTTCCTGGGGCAAGCAGAACATGTCTCCACATATGATGCTGACCTGCAGCTCCCCTCTGTGCAGAGCCCAGGGGCCCAGGGGCTTCTTTGCAAACCAAACCCCCATTTGCCGAATCCAAGAGCAGTGCTCACCCTGGGCAGGGTGCTGCTGCTCAGAGCAGAGGTCTCTACCGTGAGGCCCCCGGGCAGAAAAGGCACAGGACTCCCGGTGGGAAGAAATGACATCTTTATTTCCACCTCCCTGTAACTGAAATGTGACAATTCTAAATGAGAAGCACCACAATAAAGCCATATACTTACAGGAGTATAGGTCTCTACAACCCTCTCCTTGCTTGTGAAAACGCATGGGCTGCTTTTCTGTTGACCAATGCTGCGTAGAACCAAGGCTCTCCAGGGCACATTCTGCCCCCACGTGCTGGCCTCTAGACCTGAGAGGAAGCGCACACCCTGGGCTGGCTGTCTCCTGTCTAGGACCAGCACGGAGGGGGCGTAACTCACCCTTGGCTTTCAGGACAGCACATTTCAGGCACTTGAAATGCCCCACGCCTTAATCACCACTATTTCTCACCCAACTCCTTTTCGGGCTCCAGTGGGTCCTGACAGTCACTCTTTACATCTTGTCCCCACTGAGTTTTTAAATTGCAGAATTTAGAAATGCAGCACAGCAAACAAAAGCTTGGGTTACAGAAGTTTGTTTGCACACTGGTTCAAGAACAAAAAACACGTTTCCCCTAGAAACAGAGGAGATGAGGCAGGAAGGCTCCCTCCCTTGGCTCAGAAAAAAAAAAAAGATTTAGCCTATAATGTTTCAAAAGTACAGTATTATTTCAACAATAAATTGCTCCTGAAATAATGCATTATGAGTTGAAACTCAGATGCCAAATACATTCCTTGGAAGGCATGGTGATTTTAAAGTGTGGCCTCAAAATTCTTTGCACTCTTCCCATTTAGGGGAAACGTTCCTGCCCCTGGAATCCAGGCTCTTTGACCACTTGACAAAAAAACATAGCAGAAAGGACGCTGCACCACTTTCATTTTATGAAAATAGTATTATCCTGACACCAAAACCAGACAAAGATAGTACAAAAACAGAAAAGCAGTGACTGATATCCCTCATAAATATGTAGGCAATGATCCTTAATAAAATGCTAGCAAATGGAATTCAGCAATGTACAAAAATAATTAGGCACCGCAACAAAGTGAATGTTTCACTGGAAATGCAAGGCTGGTTCAGCATTTGAAAACGAATCAATGTAACCCACAATATTAACAGTCTAAAGAAGAAAAATGACATGGTCATATCAACTGATGTGGGAGAAAAAGAATGTGACAAAATTCAACATTTATTCCTGATAAATGGAGGAGAACTTGCTCACCCTGATGAGGAGCACCTATAAAGAGTCGGGTTCTGCATGGTCTCTTGACAGCGTGGCGGTGAGGATTTTTCCTGGCTGGCAGGGATGAGAGTCTCGTTTCCTGGCCAGCCTCTTCTGCACCACCCTGGGGTCGGGGTGGGGGTTCCCTGCTACACCCAGGGAGGGTGGAAGTCCAGGCTCCCCCCTCAGCCTGGCCACCCTCCCGTTCTGGCTAAAGACAGCCGGTTTTTGTCATGGCCTTTCTTGTCTGTGCCTCTTGGCATTTATTTCTGGGTTGCCGGCTTCCTCGGCGCCAATTCTGGAATAGATGAGGCAAGAAGTAAACCCCAGAATCCACCACTATGTTTATCCTTGCGTCCGGATGTTCCTGGCCAATCACCCTTCTTCTCCCCGCTTCCAGACTTTTCTTTGGTTTGCTTTACATACAATGTCCTTGGCAGGAAGAATGGGGAAAGTACATCGATTCCATCTTCCTACAATAGTTGAAATATCTTTATTCTCCCTCACACTCCATTATTTGCCTGGATATAGAATTCTAGACTGTACTTCACAATTTCACAATTTTGCTGCTCTTCCAGCATTGCCCTCTGTTTTTTTTTTTTCCCCCTTGCATGGGATCTTCTCTTGCTTTCTATTCAAAACCGTCTCGAAGGGATGCCTTGGTGTGTGCGCTATGCATCTCGTGTATTGGGCACTCCCAAGGCTGGAGACTCACGGTCTCAGGGCTGACCTTGCGGCCCCCTCACGCTTTTTCCTCCTTTTCACTATTTCTGCATTCCTGAAGAGTCAGATGTCATATCTCCTGGATTGCTTCTCTAAATTTCTTATCTTTTCTCACTCATTTTTCATCTTCTTTTTGTTTGTTTTACTTTCTGAGAGAATTCTTCAGTCTTCTAATCTTCCCATTTACTATTTTTGGCTATCATGTTTTTAATTCCTAAGACTTCCTTCACGTTATCTGATTTTTCCATTTTCTATTACATCACATTTTGGAGAATGGAATGACATGTATTTAGCTTGTGGAATATATATATATGGGTTTTTTTTTCTGTTTACTGCATCATTTCCTCTGCGAGCCTTTAAAAATTTTACTCTGCTCACTTCATTGCCCACGTCCTCTGGCTTCCCTTCGTTTGCTTATAAGCTTGTGAGTCTGCTTGTTTGGGCTCTCCTTCATGCCGCAGGATCCCACCTATCTGGTCATCCTTGGAGCTGTTCATATCCAACAGGGAGGAGCAGGTGTTTGGGGACTGAGCCGCACATCACTTACTTGGCTCCAGATTCCATCCCCTGCAGCCTGCCCTGCGCCCTGAGGCTGGCCTGTGGGGTCGCACTGCCTGGGCTCCTTTGTGCTCAGGATACTGGTGGGGTTGCGTCACCAGAGGCACTGGCAGGCATCAGACATCAGGAGAAGAGACTGCCAGGGAACTGATGTCCCCAGGCCCCTCCTACTGAGCTGTGATTGGCAGTGATTACATTCCTTTCCTGAAGGCAACAGACATCTACTGACTGACCCTCTCTGGCAGCTGCAGCCCCCTTTGGGTTCCAGCAGACGCCCACTCTGGGCATCAGGCCTGGGGCGATAGGGCCTTCACACCCTTGGCTTCTCTTAGCCTTGCCCTCAGCTCGGTGAATAGCCCCGTTAGTACACTCTTTGCTCCTCTCCTGAGAGTGTGCCGTGGCTGTTTCTCGCCAAGGCCCTGGTCAGTCCAGAAGCCTCCTGTGCTTGGGCAAGGCCTGTCTGCTGGTGGGGCTCATGGTCCCACAGTGACCTCCTTTCCACCGGAGGACGTCCAAATAGCCACATCATTTGCTTGGCTGTAACAGCAGAAGTTAACTCGAGTTCTGGGAGTCAGAAGCCCAAGACCAGGGCGTCAGTGGGGTGGCTTCTCCTGCAGGCCCCACTCCTCAGCTTGCATATGGCTGCTCTCTCCCTGTGTCCCCACACGGCCTTTCCTCTGGTGTCTCTCTACAAGCACATTTCCCTTCTTATAAGGACACCAGCCAGACTGGATCAGTGCCCACTCTAAGGATGTTGTTTCAACCTTCTTGGTGTCCCTGTTTCCAAATACCATCACCTTCTGAGGTACTGGGGTTCTGGAGTTGGAGGGACACGACTCAGCCCAGAATCCATATCTGGATGTGCCTCTCTGGATAACTCAGTCCGCTGGGGTCTGTTTCTGCAGAAGAACCCTCTAATTCACGGTTTGGGATGTATATCCCAGGTGCTAGGTCTTTGGGCACAGGTCCTGGATCAGGCTTTCCATGACTCACAGTAGTCAACCCTGGGACTGACCTCCTCACCCGCTGTGTGTCCAGAACCCTAGACTAGCCTGGTTTACTGTCCCCGGAGAATGAACTGCCCTCCTGCCCTGGGCTGGGGAAGGGACGCTCCAGGCAGCCTGGGGTCGGGAAGCCCCGCCCTCCCCGCCGGGTCCCTCCTGGGCACGAGCTGGCCTGGGTTCTGGCTATTCCTCCTGTCCGCAGACACTTGGTTTATGTGAGGTTTTTCCTGATTTCCAGGGTGTATTACCACCAGTTCACCCATGAATCATCGTATGGAGAGAATTTAGAACTTGGAAAGTCCACTAAGTGTCAGCTGCCTCTCACCTGAAGCATCGCCCCATGGATGACCACTCTGTATTTTCTTTGTCTTTATAGGTTTTTATACCTTATTTCTTTTCTTTAGCATCTGGTGGTTCACTGGGGAGGGATTAAAGACAAAGACTGTGGTGAATCCACCTCATTGAACCAGATGTTCATGCTGGCCCTTTGGAGTCAGCCCTGACAGCCCGACAGTCCCTGCTGCCAAGAATCCCAAGTGCCCTTGGCTACTAGTCTCCAAGCCTATGGAGCAAATTACCATCAAGAGGCTAGATTTAAGATTCTTTCACTATTAGGCATTTCTGTTTGTATTTCCTGATGTAACGTGACTGCTTTTTGCCCTGAAGAATTTCATTTATCACCAGCTTCTCTCAACACTCTCTGGTCTGCTGTAACCTAGAAAGAATTGCATATTAAATTCTAAAAAAAAAACACTTTGTAAGCACTGGCCTTATGTATCTCCTATGTCAGGACCACCTTCTTTTTTTATAATTTTATTTAAATAACTCTTTTATTTTAGAATAGCTTTTGATTTATAGGAAAGCTGCAAAGACAGTGCGGAAGAGCCCCCGTGCGCTCCTCATACAGTTCCTCTGATTATCATCCTACATTTGCAGGTACATTTGTCACAACTAAGGAGCCAGTTTCAGTACATTACTATTAACTAAATTGGCACTTTGTTCAGATTTCCCTAGTTCTTTCCTAATGCCATTTTTGGCTCTAGGATCTCATCCAGGAGGCCAAACTGCACTGAGCCATCATGTCTCTTCTGCCTTCTGCGGCCTGTGACCGTCCCTCCGGGTTTCTTGCCCTTGGTCACCTTGAGGAGCACTGGTCAGGAATTTCGCAGGCAGTCCCTTAACTTGGGTTCGCCTGGCATTTTTTTCATGGTTAGTCTGGGGTTCCAGGGATTGCGGGAGGAAGATCACAGAGGGGAAGCGTCCACCTCAGCAGCATACTGTATCCAGGCGGCATGCTGCCAGCGCGTCTGCTGGTGGTAGGCTTATCAGCTGGCCACTCTAGAGCTGCCCTGTCCCCTTTCCATATTCTGCTCTTTGGAAGTCACTGAGTACAGCTCACACTCGGGGGGTGGTGAGGTGGGAACCACTTCCTTGAGGCCTCCCTCTGCCCTTGTTTGTTTTCACAAAATCACAAATGATTTAATGGCTTGAGTTTACCCAGTCCTCTCCATAGATGAGTCGACGTTACTCTGTACGTTTGTGGAAACATCATTGATTAAAGACAAAAGCCAGAGTATTCTCTGCTGCCCACAACATCCTTCCTCCTAAGATAAAACAATTGTCTTTTCTCAGAAACAAAGTCTGTGATGTCATGGCAATGGGTGTTTCTACAAGAAAGCAGCCACATGTTAGAAGGTCTCCTGGGGACAGAAAGACTAAATTTATACTTAGATGTGGGTTTTGGAAAGGTATTAGATGTCCGGGTGTGTCTGTTTGAAGCCGCATATTTTGGCATTAAAAACCTAAGAAAAGTAGTTGGGAATCTGGAGCTGGGGAGCAAGGGGTGAAAGTGCCCTATTTTTCTCTCATTCTACAGCTTCCTCTGTACCAGGGGCAGGTCCCTGTGGGAGGTGTGGCATTTCCCCCACCTCACCAGCCTCTTCTAGGGACCAAGGAAATAAGTGCCCAGAAAGTCCCCAGGCTCCCTGGGGGAGAAAGCCCGCTGTCCACGTGCCACCACCTGCTCTGCCGTGAGCCACATGGGCAGGTCTTTAGAGTTCTGGACTGATGGACAGTAGGTGGGGATGTCTCAGGAAAGGAGTCAGTTTTCCGGTGGCTGTAACCAGTGTGAGCATGAAGCAGCCTTCGAAAGACCAGAACCGTATGCTTAGGGCAGTGGGCAACTCCAAGAGTGCCCTCGCCTCTCACCTGTGTCCCCAGAGCCACTGCTCTCCAGTGACCTCTAGCTGTCCATGTGGCTCCTTTCTTCCTGTTTCCTGCAGGTCTTTGACAGGAGCTGCTGCATGCACATATCTGGGGAGAGGTCCTTTGGCTGCTTGGCTTGATCCATTTACGCCACACACACCTAGAGTTTACACCAAGGAAGGGCAGCCGGGACCTTTCTCAAGTTATTCTTGGAATTATAGACAAAACTAAGACCCTTACATGATCTGGACATGGTGGACCTCATCACGTGGAATTAAATGGTCACTGACTGCAGGAGCCATGCTGCCCCACAGTGAGAATTATAAGCACAAATAGAGAAAAGAAGCTGGAATCCAGTTTCCTGCTCACTCACCACTCACCCCATCAGAGATAAACCAAGCTGCATACCTGCCGGCACTCCCGAGGGCTTGGGCCCCACAGAGAGTGGCAGCCAGAGCCTTGCGCTGCATTCTCAAGGAGGCCACACTGGGGGCAGTGTGCAGGAATGGTTAACCGGGCCGGCCCTGCACACTGTTTCCAGGAACACACCCAGGAAAAGGTGAGGCCCGCCTGCTAAATTGACGGTCCGGCCCAGTTACATAAAGACTCGGGGTTATTTTTATAATGAAAGAAAAGAGACATCCCTTCCAAACAAATCCCAGATGGGCTGAGACCCCTTTCTGTAAAATAAACATGCCCAGAACTTAGGAAGTGCAGAGGGAAATGTTTACAGAGAGATCTGAGAGCTGCCTGGCAGGAGCCTGTAGACCTGGGCTATCTGAAGCCGGCCTCCTTTTGTGAAAATTGTGTTGGCAGAATGCCAAGCTCAGCCTGGATGCTGGAACCCTACACACAATGGGATCGATTTCTGACCCTGTAAGACGGTCACCTGTAAGAGATGAGATTCCTTTGTGATTTTATTAAACCAATTATTTTAAAAGTATATATTAAGCACTGCCATGAAACTTGCTTTTTACTTGAGGGTTTCTGGTACCCATTTATATTATAAGAAATATTAAATTGAATACACTCTGCAAAGAAAAGAGGGGTGTCTAAAGCGTGTGGGGGCATGTGTTATGGGGGAATGTGTGATATAGTTGTTAGAGTTGCCAGGGTTTAGTAAACAGAAATATTGGGCACTGGGTAAATTTGAATTTCTGATAAACAGTGATTACATTTTTAGTTTACGTATGTCCCAAATACTGCATGGTGACATTGTAAATATTGCAAGGAAATATACTAACACTATAAAATTATTCATTGTTTATTGGAAATTCATTTTAAACTGGCATCCTGTACCTTCCTGTATTTTCTCTGGCAATCCTAGTAGCTATAA